>JAUBOD010000729.1:2868634-2907395 GCA_032353885.1 Nothura maculosa
GAAAGGAAAGGAAAGGAAAGGAAAGGAAAGGAAAGGAAAGGAAAGGAAAGGAAAGGAAAGGAAAGGAAAAAAAAAATCCTATTACAAAGTGTGTCCATTATATTAGCATGCTCTAGATATGTATTTTTTAAAAAATCAACTATAAAATCAGTCAATCAAACTATACACAATAACAAAAAGAACTTAGGTTTTGTATTGGTGTCCTTCGGTAGCACTCCATTTGATCTCAGACTAGGATGAGCATTTTATTTATAATCTGCTACATTGATGTGACTTTTTTTTGTCCTTTGCTGAGCTTACAGCAATATATTTTACTATTGGCATTTGGAGAGGCTCTCTCATATCCCACTTGAGCACCACTTGCATTTCCTCCCCAGCCCACAGAAATCTCCCTAAGTTCCCTCAAGCTGCCTGAAAGCCCTGTCTAACTGCTGCACACCCTCAGTCCTTGCTTAGGTGGAAAATGGTGGCACTATTTAAGTGTATTTGTCTCCTTTCAGTGCTTACCTGTTCTTCATACCTGCCACTGAATCCAAACCTGATGCTGCACCAGCTGTTGCCATTCCTGCTTTCTGGCATGTGCTCTTTGTCCGCAGAGCCTTCTTGGGAATGTTTTGTGAAGTGAAGGGGACACCAAGGAGGTGCTAACTGCGTTCCCCTCCGTTGGCAAGCTCTGAACTCATGTGGGCTGCTGATGTTATATGTTCTGAATTGGGTTTCAAAGTTCCTTTGTTGCTTCTCTCTTTACAATTCTGTAGTATTTCCTTTGCTGAAATAAGCATCTAATTTCAGGGTCTTCAAATAAACTTCTGATCCTGCCCAGTTTCGTTCCCCTTAAGTAACTGAGGACATTGTATATCATTTTTCCACTCGTTTTCAAAGGATCTCACATCACCTGCCTCTTATAAACACATATATCTACATTTTACAGATATTATTAGTTGCACATACAATTGATTGACTCAAAGATATATAGGTAACTGTTGATATCTAGCTAGCATGGAACATACCAGCTGTATGATAAGACATTCTGAAAATATAGACTCACAATTTTAATGGTACAGTGACTTGTTGTCTAATTATCTAATCTAATTAGGATAGGAAATAAAATAAATACTGTAATGACATTATAGTTGAAACAGAATATTGTATATCAGCATCTCAGATTTCATTGAGGCTATAAGCAGGTCCATAAAAGGGCAACAGAAATAAATAGAAATGTTTTAGGATTTTAAAACATTCTTAACAAGTACACTAAACTCTTCTTTCAACCATTACATTTAGGTTAGAAATAAGCTTATAAGACCTGAAAACAAACATACTGCTGACCAAAATTGGAAAAGGTCATTCTAAAATCCCTGCTCTTAATAGATCAAATGTATGATTTTAAATGAATGTGAACTATACAGAGCTCTCGAGGAAGACTCAAGATCAGTTTACAGCAGGATGATTTCTTCTTTCCCACAGTTGCTTAAGATTTTTTTTAGTGGCACAGAAAGAGGCCAGTTTGTAAAGTGTGTAAGATGGTCCAAATGCTAGAAGTGGTCTTACTTTGAGACTGATTTCAGCTACGCTGATGCATCTTTCAAATCCTGTTTGTTAAGATACCATTATTCATGCTTGCCTTTAGCAAAAGTCCTGGAATTGATGAGAAAAAACATTGTGTGGTTTCAATAATAGCTTTTCCTTGAAAGAATTGTAAAGTCTGTAGAGGAAAACGGTGGCTACGCTCCGCAGTTTTCAGATAGCTTGAGTTTGTAATAAAGGGAATCCTTGTAATATCTCAGACAGATTGTAGAAGAACAAACTGATGTCTGTCTCTCCGATCTCTTTTCTTGGCTTGAATATAATGCCCATTTAAAGTCAGAAGTTCAGTTAATTCTGCTAGCCCCAAGGAATAAACCTGATCTTGACTGAAACAGGAAATAAGTTTTGTATAACAGGGCAGATACATATGGGTAAAGAAGCACAGCATGAAGTCATAGAACTTCTCTCTGAAGACCTCAAAACACATTTTAATCTTTCTACAAGCACCAAGAGTAGTGTGTGTAGCTTAATTTGTGTGTTCTTAAGGTGTTAAGAATTGCACCTTGTACACCTTTGCTGTCTTATATTTGCTGTTGTGCAAAGATACAGTAATGGAGAGCCATTTTTGCAGATGCTTGCTGCATAAATGAGGGAAGTATATAAAGCAACAGAAAAGGACGATTTTCTTTAAGGGTATTATTCAGATTTCTCCTCCAAAACGCCTAGTGTGCTTGTCATATAGAAGAGAAGCTTCTGTGATCTAGTGAATCTCAGACATCTCACCTACTTACATACTGAACGTGTGTAAGTAGGTACCTTATTTTAATATTTTTAATGGAAAAAAATGAAGTGATCCAGAAGAACATCATTTAAGAGCTCCATTTAACAAATTCTAGTTTAATTTGTCTCTTTCAGGGTTGCATTAATCATATTTGAGATTTTGGCCCTAATTTTCTCCTCAGAACTAGGTAGTGCTTATTAGGATTAAAGACCTTAAGTTAAATGTAATGGAATGTTACAGTCTCATTGCACTGAATGTCAAATTGCTTGAACTGCTTATTTTAAGAAATTTTCAAGTCTCTCTAGATGCCTTTGTGAAACAAGAGTTTACTTATTTGTGAACAAGAGCTCTGAAGAAAATATAGGGTGAAAGCTAAAATCTGCATGACATCTGGGCTTCAGATAGTCAAAGAATTCAGTGTTATGGAAATTTGATGCCTCAGAATGCAAAATATGAATTTGTGCACATGCATTTTTGAACTGGAATGCTTTATTGAAATGAAGCAGTAAGGCATGGTTAAAATTCAGAACCAATACTCAAGAAAACTCAGTTTTTGAAATACATACAGGATTTATCTGTTTTACAAAACAAATATGAATTCATTGTTCTTCCTCCTGATGGTTTAGTCTTGTTTCTCAAACACCAGCTAATGACTTTATGACATTATAACTTAATTCGTTCTGTAGCAATCACAATAATTTTCTCCATGTAGAAAAAACAACCTTTTCCTTCCTTGACTCTAACATCATTCAACTGCTAGAAACTCTACTGATGTTTGTATCAATGATGTCGAATTGCTGTAGCTTGTTTGTATGTTAGGAAGTGTTAGGTTATCAGTTCTCTACAAAAGGCCGACATAACTTGCCTGTCAGCACAATTCATTTTCTTCAGATATTTCCTTCATTTAACAAAGAAGTGGGGGGGGGTAGCTCTGTGATGCACCAACACCTCATACACTGTGCAGAGGAATTAGAGCAATAGGCATCCTGGAAACAAAATGGTTCGCTTGTAATTTTAGCTATGTTATTGAGCTAAGAGTATGTCATGGGGCTATTCCATTTGCTGTCAACCCTACTCATCCTGGAGGGAACATCAAGCTGCTGCTGATTAGCCCTTCAAGTCTCCACTAATCTGCCAATTCTAGAGCTATCCTAGAAGTTTTGGGGCAGGCAAATAGTTGAATAGAAAACAAAAACATCTTGTAAATAGAAAATATGTTTCTCTTTGGTGTGTAATTAAGCTTGTGTGATTTAGCTTAGGACTGGCACCCATGGAAACAATGACTGTGCCGATGATTGTGCTTTAATGGACGGTTGTATCTTACCTGTGGGTAACACTTGCCTATATCTCTTTCATTATTATTCTAGGTGTCCCACTCCAGGGTGTGATGGCTCTGGACATATTACTGGAAATTATGCTTCCCATCGAAGGTATGTAGAGAGATATTTTTGTTCCTTAAATTAAACAGTTGATGGACTAAAAAGGTCCTCAACAGATCTGTCTTTCCTCTGAGCACTGAGGCAAGTTCTGTATGCAGACTCCTGTTGGTCTAACTTTTTTTCACATGCCTGTAAAGATTAACATTCCTGAGTTTCAGCTTAGCTCATGACTGAAATGCATAGGAAGATTTTTGCTATTATCTAGCAAAATCTTTGTAACAAATTTATCCATTTTTCTCCCTTCTCTGTTATCCCAGGAAAGCATTTCTGTGTTTATAATTTTCAATTACTTTATACTGTGACTTATCTACTCTCCCCCAGCCTTGCTTTTGTCTAGACTAAAATCAAATCCAATTCCTGCAGCTTTTCTTCACAAATTATATTTCCCGATTATTCTTGTATATCCGTTGTGGACTGTCTACACATTTCTTAAAGGAAGATTCACACTTACTAAACAGGATAGTTTGGTAACCCTGAAGTAAATTCGTATAGTCCCACTGTAGGTATAGTATTACAAGTACCGAGTAATTAGCAAATGCCCTTGTGACTATTTGAGAATTAAAAATCAGTAAAGAGGAACTGCACTGTATATTTAAATAGCTCTCACTGTATAGTGTAAGTTTACAGTGTAAGGTGGGAGGGTAGCCCGCCTCCGTTTTGGTAGTAAAGGCTCTTTACTCCCAAGCATATTAATCTTCTTGAACCTGGATGTTTGTTTGCTTCACCAAGTCCCTGTAGGTTTACAACTAGCTTTAACTAGTCAATCCACATATTCACAGTTTAAATCTTTTTCTAGGAAGACACAGAAGCAGCTTAAAGTCAAAATGTAAACAAAATGTAAACATTGAGAATCTGCTGTTCATTTGTATAATGTAAAAATACATTTCACAATATCAATTAACTTTTCTCTAAAGTACAATGAAATCTCAAAGGCACAAATAACATTAAGAAGGAAAATAATGAAGGCTTTAAAGCACTTTCATGACACAGATGATTAAATCACACTTTCAGGTGAGTGAGTGTTAAATTTACAACTACATTTAATTATGTCTATTTAACATGGATTTATCATCTCACACTTCCACCACCACAGGGAGTCTAACCACAATGCGCTTAGTGTAGATATGCCTGAACCTTGCTATTTCAGAAATATGTTCATGCATTTGGCAATCTGTTTAACCAGAGACATACGACTGTGGCAGGAGAGAGAAGGTGCAGTACAATATAGTACAGGAGACAAAACGTACAAATAAAAAAATATCCTGAAAGCTAGCAAGGTTAGCAGGGAAATATCATTCCATATCTGGGGTTCTTTAAGCTCTTTCTCTGGATATTGTATACTGACCAATGTAGGACTGGGCCATGAGCTGAAGAATGTTATCTAGTTTTATCTGTAAATATTGATATTACAAAAGCACAGAGTAGTTAAGGTTGGAAGGGAGCTTTAGAGATCATCTAGTCCAACACTCCTGCTCAACTAGACTCCTCTTGAGCACTTTGCCCAGGACTGTGTCCAGAAGGCTTAGAAATATCTCCAAGGATTGAGACTCCACAGCTGATCAGGGCTGCTTATTCCAGTGCTCTGTCACCTTCACAGTGAAGAAGTTTTAGTCTTAGGTTCAGACAGAATTTCAGTATTCTGTATTTCTGTATTCCGAAACCGTATTTCAGTTTCTGTCCATTCTCCATCATCTTGTCACTTTGACATTACTGAAAAGAGTCTTATACATCAACATTTCCAGGTCCTTCTTTTCAGAGCTGCTTTCCAGCAGGTCAGCCCCAACTTGTACTGGTGCATAGGGCTATTCCTCCCTAGGTGCAGGATTCTGCACTTCCTTCCCTGTCCTGAACTTCTTGAGGTTTCTCTGCACTAATCTCCAGCCTGACAAGGTCCCTTTGAATGGCAGTACTGCCCTGTGGCATAGTAGGCACCCCCTTCCAGGATTTTATCATCAGCAAAATTATTGAGTCTCTGCTCTCTCTCACTTGACCTCAACACTCAGATCATTGATGAAGAAATTGAACAGTATTGACCCTTGGGGTACACTGCTAGCTGCAGACCTCCACCTGGCCTTTGCACCACTCATCACAAGCCTCTGAGCTGTACCATTTAGCGAGTTTTCACTTTATCTCACTCTTATATTCTTTCTGGACCATGTTTTTGTTTGTTTCATCAGAATGCTTAGTATATATGAAGATATAAAAAAGTAATACTACAATTGATCTGGAATTTGTCCATTCCTGTGGGATTAACATAGCTAACCATTGGAAAGATGCCATGTCCACATTGGCAGAGCACACCCTGGCAGTGTGCTGTTACTTCCCTTCCCCAAGGCCTCTGGCAGCACCATGTTCTTTGCAGCCTGCAGATGCACTGACACAGAGCTGGGCAAGGAATAGCACCTCCTTCATTTAAAATCCTTGATCTCCCCAGGAGGATTTTCACATTTACTCTGAGCTGGCCCAGCACTGCACAGTTTATGGTTTCTGCCAAAACCATTATCTGAGCTGGGAACACTCGCAAAATATGTGCTATTTAAAAAACAGTAAACTCGCAGCCTAAATTAGAAGAACAGCTAAGTATGACAGACCCTCAGTATGTCTACAGCTAATGTTTTTTAATCCCCACATGGAAAAATTTACATTGCTTTTCTTCTATTTGTGTCTGCATTTTGGTTTTATATTCAGTACAATCACAGCTCTCCCAGTTTCAGAATCACAAGAGTGACAAACTTCTCCCTTAACTGGATGCCAAAATGTCTAGGTATCATGTGAATTTAAAATGTCTACTCAACAACGTACATACATGAAGCCAGATTTAGCCCTGCCTTAGCTCTGTGCAGTTACATGATGCCGTTCAATGTATGCAAGTAGTTGTATCAGCCTGTACCATTCCTTTGTGGTCATTTATCTTCATATATGAGGAATTAAATTGATATAAAAAATAAATAATATGTTTACTTTAGAGTAGTTTTTGGTTATTATCGGATAAAAAATTAAAGGCTAATCTTTGACATGTTTTCTTAGCAAATCTGCTGTCATAGGAAAAATAAATTAATCATAATCTCAGAAAGTGCTTGTTTGCAATGTCTGCTTAGAGATCTGAAAATATTGCAAAAAGATGATGCATCAAAATACCAATAAGTAGGTGAAAACTGGATTGATTTAATATGCAGAAACTATTAAATCACTAGTCAAGACAGAAATTTTTCATTTGGATATTGTTATGAAAATGCCATCATCTACAAACATGCCCATTTGTACACCTACTAAAAGTATTGCTGTCCAAGACATTACTATTAACTATTTAGTTTTCAAATGCAAAATCTGATTGCTCTCGCACAGATAATTTCCTATCTGTAAGCCCAGTCCCCTACCTTTTCTTTCACTTGCAATCCAGATTGTACAGGAAAATGGACCCAATGGTCCCAAATGTTTCCCAAACTGCCTCCAGAGCCTTCTTCGAAATCTTCTCCTTCAGTCTCTGTGTTCATACAAATGATGAGAGCATTATTTTCAAAGAAATTTTCAGTTTTTAGATGGCATTGGTTTCTGATGATTCATTTTTTGCACAAGGAATTGCAGTACTCTGGTGTGCACTCCACAAGTTTTGATAAATACCAAATTTCTTTAAAAAATAAAATAATAGGCTAAGTTTATACTAGGAAAATAAAAGGGGGCCAGAGCACAGGCCCAAGTACCAAAGTGCAGTTGCACTGAAGTTGGTCTTGCATGAAGAGGATGTTTCAAAGATCCTTCTATTTACTGTTTTAGGTGTAGTTGCAATGTCATCTCATTAAATGTTGTCTGATAATATTTCATGCCCCAATACCAAATGCCAACACAGCTCCAGTTGTTTATGACTTTGCAGCATGTCATCTGTTTTTGGTTGTGCTTTATTTCTCAATTATTAGCACAGGTTTCTATCTGTGGTTGCATCTCCCTTTTCTCTACAGTCTTTCCTCATAGTTCTCGGAGTCTTCTCTGGTCCTTACGAGACAAAAAAAAAAAGAAATTACTGCTTCTCACTGTTTCTATCTCTTATTCCTGATGATAGAACCTAGTAAACAGCATGGAAGTATCTTTCAGCATGCTGAAAATAAAAAAAAAAAAAATCTTCTATTTTCTCTTCTAGCTTTGGGCTATTCTTCTTTGGGAACAATATTTTGTCTCTCCTGTCAGTACTTTTGGAGGTGCTGTTTTATTGCTGTATTTCTTTTTTTATGTCCACACGTTAAGGAGGAAATGACGTTTAAACTGAAGATTAAGCTTGTTTTTTTCCATAAACGTATTTATGTCCTTGACAGAGATAGCAACTACTTTAAAAAAAAATCCCTTTGTATCTGTGGATATCTGTTAAAGTCATTGTCAAGTCTACTTGCTGGTTATTAAATGCTTCCTACAAAAAGATCGTGTAGAGGGAAATATCAGTTTATAAGATCCTGGGGTGGCTGAATCTTTCCATCTTGTACAGTAAAAGCTACATTCTCAGCATCTAGCTAAATATAGCATTGCTTAGCCCCAAAATGTAACTTAGTCTTTTTGCCTGGGTGAATTCTAAATACCAGAACTCTTTCTCAGGAAGGCACTGCACAGCTGTTAGCTGTTCCCAGTTTTTATTCAGCAGTGCTATAGGATCCTTGTGTGACATTTCAGAAGGCTTCATGGTGTTTTCCTTGTCCCCCCTAGAGAATCTTAAGCACTGCCAAGGCTTCCAGAGCATCTTCCTGGTTTTTCCTGCCAATTCCTTACTCCCTCGCAGACATATGCAGGACGTGCCATCTTCCTGGCTCCTGTTCCCACTGAAGCCCATCGCTGCTGAGTCAGCTGGCAGGATTAATAGGCAGCGAGTTTTAGAGCTGCTTCCCTGGCTCCTCAGGGACTGTCTGTGCGTGTGGTCCCTGCAGCATTTCAGTCTCGTCCTGTTCATGCTAGCTGAGATCCTTGGATTCCCCCTTGTGGTCATACATCGCCAACTGTCTTTAATTCCTTAAATCACTTGAGCTTTAATTTTGGAAAGCAGACAGGAATATCTGGCCTGCTCACTTTTTGGATGGAAAATGTGTTCCTTGTAAGCTCTACCTGAGAATGGGAGACTGCATTTTAAAACTTCTTTTGTTCAGTCTTTCAGGCTGTCCACGAGCAAAGAAAAGTGGAATCAGGATAGCACAAAGTAAGGAAGACAAAGAAGATCAAGAGCCAATTAGGTGAGAATATATCTTGTCAAGTGGCCTTTAAGCATTTTATAAGGTCATATATATGCATATATTCAGCTTTTTATTAAGAAATGGATATTGTGGTACAGTTATCCGAGAGCAAAGATAGAGATGGTTTGTATTCATCTTTGAATCAAAATAGCATAGCTTAAATTAAATGCCTAGTTCTCTAAATACAAAGGAAATCTGCACTGGCCACGTTGACCTTAGTGTCAATAAATCAAAGATCTGTGCTGATTTGTTCTGGCTAAGGATTTGGCCTTGTGTAATTTAGAAACAATGATGACAGGTGTCTTTTGCTTGTGAAATTCAAAAACTACTTAAATCCTTTTCTCCTAAATATCCTACAAAGAGATTACACACCACTGAAAAGAACATATCCATTGAGTTACTTAGTTACGGGACAGAGGGTAAAGAATTGCTTATCTATATAAGAATAATGCTAAAAAATACATTTCTTAGAGAGTTGCTTGCAGAGGAATAGATGCTTACCTCTGGGTCTCTGCTGCTCCTCTTAAAGTAGTCTGATATCAGTCCTTACTGCACTTGGGTTGCAGTGATACTTTAGTGTGAGTGGCATACTGAAAGAACACCTTTTTTTTTGAAAATCTTTCCCTTTGAATATGCCATTGTGTTCCTTCTAACCCCGATTATTTGTTTATTCTAAGTGTGCATGTGGGAATTCCTCAGTAAGGATAAACGTCAGATGAATACAGAATTCCTTTCATTGATCTTTCTAGGCTGAATCACATAGTTTGTTATAAACACTCTCATTCAGAGAGTACTAAAAGTTCTCACTATTCTACAGGTGCTTCTGATATTTAATATGTTAATACCCTTTTATTTTAGAAAAGGATTACTTTATACTCAACGCTGTTTCTATGTAACATCTTTCAATCCCCTACACAGACTTAAAATGTACCAAGTATTATCCTAAGTAGAATTTTATGCTCATAGAGTTCTTATGGGCAATTTCCCTACCACATGAAGCTTAGTAGCCACCATTTCAATCGTGTGAGATATTCCCTGTAATTAATACCTGCATTTCAAACCTGTAGCTCACTGCTTTTGTTGAAATTGCACCATAGCAAAAGCTGTAACTTTGTCTACTGATTAATGTCCTTATGGTTTATCAAATAAGAGGTTTGGGGCTTTTTTTTTATAGTAACACAGTTTTGTTTGTAACGTTACCTTTAAAGGGCATCTTAATTATTTTTAAGACCACAGTGCATGATTGTTCTTTTCTTTTCATGTCGGGTTTATTTTGACTTTGTTGTAGAGGCTACCAGGTGGCAAGACAATAAAGTTTATCTCATCTATCTGCTATCCAGATGTCCAGTTCCTGGTTGTGATGGTCAGGGTCATATAACTGGAAAATATGCATCCCATCGCAGTGCATCAGGGTGTCCTCTAGCTGCTAAAAGGCAAAAGGATGGGTACCTAAATGGCTCACAGTTCTCTTGGAAGTCAGTGAAGACGGAAGGAATGTCATGTCCAACTCCAGGATGTGACGGCTCAGGACATGTCAGTGGTAGTTTTCTTACTCATCGTAGGTGAGTATCTGTGGCTTATATATTTTCATTTAAGATTATTAAATTTCATTTAGGTGAATATGATTTGAAATACAGCCTTTGTCTGCTACCTTTAACTTTCATTTTTTCATTGACAAATAATCTTCCTACCTATGTATATAGATAACTGCAGATCAAGTCTCATGGGTTTTTAGATTCAAACTCTCTCAGGTACAAACATACATTTTGTACCTATAATATACAGAAAATTGTAGGGTATAAGGTATCCCTAATAGCAACTGTAAATCTGCTACTGTTCTATTGAGTGACTGGACAAATTTATTTAGGATACATTTGTGACACATATCTGAACCTACCCAATATTTAGAGGTGCTGAAGATTGTATTGATTCCCAAATATCAGAGCGTGTAACTAAAGCAATTAACGAACTAATTGCATAAAAACACTTGAACTTTACCATTGTTTGGTAATGAAAATTTTCACTATACAGTAAAAATAGAATATAGGGAAAAAAGAAGAAAAATAATGAAATATAAATATTTAGAAAAAGTAATACAAAGTTCATTTTATTAAAATATCAAAATTAGGAGAACTTCAGTGATGAAATCTTTCATAACTTTTCAGGGAATAAGGAAGAGAAGCAGGTGGCCAATCTACTAGGGATAATTCTTGTCCTCATTTTAGATGTTAAACAATAAAGAAGCATCTTGTTGTATCTCTAGATAGGAACCTCACCATGACTGTGGATATAATGCTAGGGCAAGTTTATTCTTTTATGATATAATCACTAACTTAAAACTATTATTTTAAGTATGGTCAGCAGATATGGCTAATCTGTCATCTTCTTCCAGACAGACCCTAGTGGAACTTACGTATTTTTAACTAACCCAGCCTGATCTTGTTTTGCAGTCAGTTCTAGCTGCAGAGGTGAAAGGTTTCTTTATAACTGTTTCCTTTTATTCTTTCTTTGGCAGTGCCTTATACCTTAGCTCAAAAGCCTTAACATTCAGAGGAAACTTCTAAAGCCTAAGGACTAAATACATAAAATCAACAGAAAGATCCACAAAAGTCCATTAGCCTCTCCAGGCTTTGTGAACATAGCCACTATTTATTGTTTAGGTTAGGAGTGGTCTTTTTACTCAGTATTTGTATGGTACCTACCACGAAGGGATTGTGGTCCGTGACCCATGGACCTGAGTGGTCTGACACAGCCTCCAATTCCCACATGCTTTAAGGAGCGGCACATGCAAAAGCCATGGAATATCTAGCCATTTGGACTAATACTCATATGTGAATTTAGGTGCCTGACTTTCTGAAAAATGCCAAGTTTAACTTCTGCATTTCAATATAGTTTTCTTCTAGTAAATGCTCTAACATCTACTTTACTTAGATAGATTTGCCTTTGTGTGTGTGTTTGTGTGTGCTGAAGGTATTGAAATATGTTATTGAGCAACCTTTCTTGAGTCTCATTATTCTGAGCAAACTCTAAGAAGTTTAGGCCTTATAATACCAGTTGATGACCGAAAAGGTATGTTGTTAGAGGAGAGCAGCAGCAGGAGTTTGTGGAGTAGGCAAATCACCCTAAAGCTCAATCCTGTCCTTAGAGTTTGATTCAGTTGTCCATGTGCAGTGTCACTTGAGATAACCTAGAGAACCAAACATCTATCACCAAGGAAGGCAAATATGACACTGGATCTATGTAGCAGCTAGAGGTAGTTAGACAAATTGCCAAACACATTATAAATAGCTTCAAATGCATTTTATGGGCAACTGAACGAAGCCCTTTCAATAGTATTTTAACGGGAATGAATCGTTGTTTTAAAATAATATTAGTTGTTACTAATATTGCTACATCTTTTGAAAACTTCAGGAAATTAAAACTTACTCACAACATCTTATGGGCACTAAATGATATCAATCTAGTTCAGTGTAGCTTTTACTTAATCTACCTTCTATATATCTATATATTCGACCTAAGTTAAAGAGTATGCATTTTCTGCCTAAGGATGCAATACTCCTAATTTTAGTGTATCCTTTTTAGTAAGCAGTGTTTTCATTCTCCTCCTCTGAAGTTTTAATCTGTAGCAAGTTATGCTCTGAGACACTGTTTATGGCAGGGTCATTGCTGCGTGCGCTGTTCGTGTTCGCATATATATTCATGTTCACATATATAGATACTTAGAGTGCTTAACATGCATAAAGTCCTTAACAAGTTACTGGAAATTTCATTTCCTCCTACTTGCAGACAGCTGCTAATGTGCTAGTATCTAAACAGTATTAATACTGTTCATGGAACACTGAAATAGCAACACTTTTCAATTTGCCTCACAAATGCTGCCCAGTAGACTGCCTTGTAAAAATGAGTCCAACAATTGCTTTAATTTAAAATATAGATTTTGAAGTCATCATGCAATGAATCCTCAGAGTTGCTTATACACATTATATACATGGTGAAATTCAATTGATATCAATAGATCCTTGGGATGATCCACAAGTGTTGGTAAATCTAGTTCCAAATAGTATTATGTGATCTAATTTTAAATATATGTATATTTTTACATACATGTGTCTGAAGTAGAAATAAGTAGTGAAAAGTGAAAGTACTAGAAAATAGTCGCCAATTTCAGTAAGTGAATTTTGAATCTGACTGTATGAACAAAGACAGAAAGAAGGGTTCTGATTATTTAATATTCTCTAGGGCCATCTGTAGAAATTCTTATAAATAGCTTTATTTTTTGAGGAAATTCTGTATTGGAAGAACAGGCAAAGAGAGTTATCAGAAGAGGGTTACAGAAGAGAATTAAGAGCCCCATGCATCAAAAAAAGAGACTATGTCAGGAGGAAAGGCCAGCGTGAAATAAAATGACTTACTAGCAATATAAAAATGAGTTAGAAGGAGCTTAAGGAGGCAATCGGCAATGTATGAAATAGGTTACAGTGAAATGTAAATTAGTTCTTATGTTACAGCTCTCAAATTTTGTTCTTGAAAAGGCCCTTACATTTTCTTATTTGATATAAAAAGACTTCTCTGGACAGTATAGATTTTCCCAGAAAAAGACCTGGATTCAGCAGTTGTGCTCCTAAATACAGTTAAGAAAATGTGCTTGTGTTGGCTTCAGTAGAACTTACAATCCTAAATAACTTCCTAGATATAGAATAATGTTTCTGCCACAACTCCTTCCCCACTTTTATTTAAATCAGTATTCATCCACTTCAAACATGCCCATGTATCTTTTAAATTCCCTTTACTGGGCAAAATATCCCCTAGTATAGCTATAATATCAAGAAACAACCAAATTATATTGTTTATATTATTAACAGAGAGGAAAATAAGGGAAAATGGATTTTTCTTTCCTATAGCTGTATCCTCATTGAAGAGACTGGGATTCCAAGATCCATAAACAAATAAAGCTTCTAGAATAGAATTTTCTATTATAGAATAGAAAAGCTTATAGAATAGCAAGGTCATGAGTGCTGAGTTTGCAAAATGATTAGATATGCTGGGAAGAAGTAATGGACGTCATCCAATGATGATGATCTTTTCCTTCCTGAAGGAATGCATGTGGGAATTGTGAACTGCTTATGAAAAATGTTTACATACTACTGTAATGGGTTTACATTTTATGCTCAGGAAGGTCCAGGTAATTGTAAGTTAGTCAGCAAGCTGATAGAAAAATATCAACAGTGCATTCTGTTAAGTAAGTCATCCCTGTGAGAACACATGTTGAGATGAAGGAGCAATACCCACATTATTTCCTGTGAAAATTTTGGGCTTGTCACATGGCTAAGTTACACAAAATGCATGGCAAAGCCCAGGAACAGGCAGATTAGAAAGTAGAAACTCAAAACAGTGCTTGCCATCAGTAGCTGCTTGCTTACAAACTGCTGTGATCTCTCACAGAAGCTTAGAGCTCTCATATTCCCAAAACATTCATGAGATTACAAATATGAAGGAATACAGATGTATATGTAGATTTTTATGTGAGAATCCTATTTCTTGTGAAATCTGTTTTGCTAGAAATGGACTTTGCCTCCAAATCCTGTGTTGCTGACCTCAACTCTGGAAGGAAAGGCTTGCAGGTGCTGCTGTAAGATCTTCTGATGCTTGGGGCCATAGTTTGAGCCTGTGTGCAAAGAATTATGCCTTAGTAGTAGGAGTACTAATTCCATAGTAAGGAGTAGTAATTCCTTAGTCCTGATGCTTCACAACTCCAAACATGTGCTAGTGCCTGCCAAATCCCTCTTAAATTTTTGTAGGGCTTTGAAACTGTTTGTGTATCTGAACTCACATCCACTCTTCCCAACAGCATTCCTCAGCTTAAACCTTTAAGTGCGCAAACTTTAGCGCTTTTTTTTAGTAAAAGAGGCTTTTAGAAATGAGGCAGGCAGTTACAAAGGTCATTGCCTTTATGCAGCAGCAACAGATTGTGAGAGAAAGGTCTGTGAGGAGGCTACCTGTGGGAGAGAAGCAACAGGAGGGGAAAAAGGCAGCCTAGAAGAATAGTCAGGAGGGATGAGAAAGGTGATAACTGCCCCTTCCCAACTGACTGAAACTGAGAACCACTCAGGTGTTTTTTATTTTTAGGTTTTTTACTTAGACTTGCAACCTCTATTAGGACCGAAATCAGTCCTGCAGAGTTTTAGACTCTTGGAATGGGTCTTGATGGAAGGTCTTGATGCAGTATCAAATGATAAGAGAGTACTCTCTAGATAAGCGAGTAGGATTTATATTACCTTAAATTGCCTGTCAGCTACTCCTTTCAATTCCCACAGAAATTAATGTGCCTAGAATTTAGGTGAGGGTAATTAGTTCCTAGCAGGAGTTGGCTCTTCAGTAGGATGAAAGAAGATTATTTCAAATAAAGGTGGAAATGTTAAAAAGTGTTTTCTGATATTTGCTAATAAATACAGGGAGGGAAAAAATAGAAATTTTAATAAGCAACTGATAATTGTGAGTATCCTTTAAAACACAACAAATCCGTATTCCTAGATGAACTCTCAAGTGGAAAAACATCATGCTGATGAAGAATTAAGTGTCCAGCAATTTCTGGAGGGAGCTAAAGTTTTTTTAAAAAAATGCTGAAGTATAATTATCCTATGCAATATTGAGGATAACATAAAATACTTTTTTCATGTTCTTCTGTCTTTTCTTCCATCCATATTTATGAAACATAAATACAGTTAAGCTCCATATGTGTAAGATTTTAAAATGCAGCTTCATTAAATTATTTGATTGATTCTACTTCTAGCCAAGCTTTTTGTTAAATACTTTATTTTATTTATTTGCTACTGTACATTGCAAAAAAAGAGTGCTGCATCTAAGTCAACATAAATTCCCTCTTTACATTGTTTCATTTTTTTCCCTTGTAGGCTTCTTAGAGCTGTTTGTTTTTTTATCTTCCTGGCTACTTTGGCTGCGACTTTATATTTCCTCCTAAAAGCTCTAACTTGCAACTCATCAGGAAAAAGTAATGAGTATTAGAGTACAGAAAAACTAAGAAAACTCACTGCATTCAACAGTAATTACAATAGACTAATGATAAGTGTCATGGTGACATTACTGAAAGATTAGAGAAATGCACATAAATTTCCAAGAAGGGAAGTCAAGAAAAATAGCAATGAAATATTTATAGATAGAAAAGAACTATCTATAATAATCTGATCCAGATTTCCATTCATTGAAATTAATACAGATTCTAAGACTAACTGGACAATAAAGGTGTGTCCAGGGACATTCTCTGACCAAGATATGCAGTGTCTTTTGTCTTTACAACCATGTCGGTACAAAGACATGTCTTTGGAAACAGGAGATAGCGCTGTCCTCTGAAACACAAGTTGTGAGGCAGAATGATAGTTGATGTGGGCCAAATTAACACTGTAGCTGTGCTAATAGTTGAACACCCTAGTGCTTGGGGCTGTGTCCAGGTCACTGTTTAGTTTGTGGACGTAATTTGCTCTATGATCAGTTTGCACACAGAGGTTAGTGTGCACCTGCAAGTTCTGGGAAGAAGAATGTTTCTAAGCCTCTTTTCAGTGCCTTTTGTCCTCTTTCCTCTTATTGTCCCCATGCTGCCTTCTTTTACATAGTGTCTCCTGCTTCGTCTCCTTCTTCTTTCTGTTAAAATCTGGCAAAAGTCATAAATTTTAAATGCAGAGCTCAGTCATTGAAAGAGTTAGGCCCCTTTACTGTGGGTAGTCCTACCAGTGTTTTTTTTCTCTTGTGATCTGGAAGTAGAATAAAATGACATTTTAATCAAATGTATGGCTTATTAAGTGGAAAGACTTCTAGCGAGGAGCTAATCTAAAAGGACTTAAGTTTACTTACCTTGGGAAATTGAAGGAAGAAATAACATGAAGTACACAAAGCAGACTACATGATAAATACGAATACTTTTGCTGAGCAGATGTGTCAACCAGCAGCAGACAGTCATTTGAATGTGTGTTTGCAGTGACATCCCCGTGACATCTTGGCCTCTCTTCCTTTTTACAACACTATGTGCCCAGTTTGCCAGGCACGTAAATCCACTGGTCTTCAGGTCACCATTCTGCTGCATGCGATCATAGAGCAGGAGAGGCTGTGACCATTGCAGTGAGCAGCACTGAAGCATCTGGTCACCAGGACCTCTTCTACAGCCTGCTTCCTCGTGCCTCAGTGCTCAGCCACCTCTGTACCACACAGCATGCTACAGTGACTCACCAGAGAAGAAAGGAGGGATTTTTGAGCCCTTATTGCACCACTGGGCAAGAGACAAAAGTCCTTTCCCTGTTAATGGATGACTCAGGTCAATGCTCCTTAGAGTCTTGAGGAGCCCACCCAGAGCCCTTTTGCTGACTAAGCAACTTTAATTAGCAAAATATGATGCAGATTTGCCACAGAACTACTGTGCACAACTGAAGGGAACCTGGCAGTGTTCAGAAAATTCTTGTGTTTCAAGATTAATTAATCCTTCTTGTGTTGTGTATTCATGCCTCAGGGGGATTCCTTTCAAATTGAGTCTCCTTGCAGAGCTTTTACTCTCAGCTTGCCAATGTTTACTGTTCTATATAATTTCTATTTTTGTTTTCCACACCTGCTTACTTCATTATTTTGTTTTGAGGCTAGACATAATTAGGTTATAAAAGTATTTTACCTTTTCAGTCTTTAACAAGCAACCAAATGCCCTCTCTCCTGTGGATAGCATGGCCATTCACCTATAGGTTCATTTGGTGCCTGACTGACCACATTTTAATGATCGTTTAACTATCTCCCTCCAAAATCAGAAATGTTGTTCATAGTTTCTGTAAAAGAATGATCATGTGTCATTACAAAGGTAAAGAATAGTACATACCTTTACCTTTTGTTTTAATTACAATAGCCATAATGCTTTCATGGTCTATTGGGTAGTGTTTTACACTGATTCTGGAACCAACAGATTCAAATCTCAGCTACTTTCTTCAACAATTTTAGAAAGTTGCTTGGATTAGGAGTTGCTGGTTTCTATGCTACATCACACTTTCAGGTTTTTAGCTTATGTTTTCCTCATGATTGAAAATGTAAGTGAAATATAATGTTCTCCTATACAGATGCTCAGGTATGAATTGCAAATGAACCACAACACAGTATAGGGAAAAAAAGTATACACAAAGATTACAAAGAAAATTGGTATTTAGCCATGGAAAAGCACCTAAAAAGAGCTACATAAATCGGAGCTTATGCTTTTTTGTCAAAGAATTCTGAAATTAGGCTGAACTGGAGATTTCTTCCAACACTGCACAAAGGCAGCCAGGGTTATGAGGCAAGAGCGATTCTGAGAGTGACAACAATTTCCTTGCCTTGTCTCTCCCACTAACAGTCATGGCCAGATAACCTTTCCTTTCCCAGCAGGAATCCAGGGTAAAGTCAGGCACCCTTGAATGTAAACAAAAGCAAGTGCTGGGCCAGGGAGGGGTGTGTTTTATCTCTACTGGAGATGGGCATAGAGCAATTCATCCTGTAAGGCATACAAGAACTTACTTATGGGAATAAGAATATCACTAAAGCTGATACTCTTCAACATGGAAAAATGAGTGATGCATGGATTTAATATTAAACCAAGGAAAGGGCCACTTTGATCACTGAGTCTGATCTTAACTTGAACTTCAAACAGTTCCCTTTGCAGGAGCTTCAATTTCAGAGTAAGGTTTGTCCATTAACAAAACGGAGCAGTAGTTTTCGCTCTGATCTGAACTTCCCTGAATATCAAAAGAATTTATCTCTGGGGCTTTTGAAAGGAAAGTCTATCTCTAGTAAACAGAGATTAAAATTATTTTTAGTAAATAGGAAAAATGTTTGTATGAAATCATTGTGGTAGTAAATTTGGCCTGTGTTTATAAATTTAGCCCTGAGGAATGCTTCAATGGTACAGACTGAGGCACTGATTTCTTTAATTTCTTGATTTTCTTTTTGCTTTTCTTCTCTCCTCTCCTCTCCATTTTTGTTTCTTTTTTTTTTCTCTCTTCTCTGTCTCTGTAATCTTCAATATTTAACCCTACAGATATAAAATTTGCATTTTATTTGGCGTTTGTCCTCTCCATTCTACTTTTCTCTTGGGAATATATTTTCTTCATTTGAGAATCCTAGTAAAATTCCCTCAGCTTCAAGAAGAATCAGGCTCTATCTGTCTGCTGAGGCAAAACAAAAGGAGAAGTTTAGCAGCGCACATCTGGAATCTGCCTAGTCAAGATTAGTCACCTACAATAACTCTACATGATCAACAAAACCTCCATTCAGGTGGCCTGGCTTGTTTTGCATCCCTGAATATAGTACAGTCACACTCTTGAAGTACTACAGGGTGTTTGACTTTCTTTCTATAAACTCAGTTTCATAGTAAATGTGCACTAACCTGCTGTCCTTCTTTCAGTCTGTTTTTTCCTCAGTAGTTTTCCTTTTATTTGGGGATCAATTTCACCTTATTTTTTAAATCTCCTAAATATATGGATAGACAAGTTGTAGTAAAGTTTTGAACAAGAAAGAAAGAAAATTTATTATTCATATTATGTTCAACTCTCACAGATGCAAGCTCCATATGCAATTTATCCTGATATATGCAGAGTATTTCTGTTACCATTTAGATGACTGGATTTCTTGTTAATCAATGCTTTTCAGGGAAGTTAGGAGAAGATGTAGGTTTATATATGTGTGGCACATTTTATAAGTAGAGTTCATAGAGCTACTTGTATTTTACCTCTTTAATCTGACCTCGACATGACTTCATTTATAAAGCTTCCCCCCTAAAAAGTCTGATTAATGCAGGTTGAACTTTCATGGTTTAGGACTTACCTGCCTCTTCTACCTGACACACACAGTCTTCTGCACTGACAGTAACATTCCCTGCAAAGCAAGCTGCATGAGTAGCTCACAATCATACACCTCTGCATTTAACACCCAAACCCCAAAAAAACAGTTTTCCAATATGAGTGATGAGTTATGATGTATCCAGCTAAAAAGCAAAAATTACAATCTCAAATTTTAGCACATTAATTCTTCATGGGAGGCTTGCAGGATGTGACCCTATTCTAGTCTATTCTTTTAATACCTTTTTCATAGTATTTTGTAAATTCTGACAGAGGGTGAAGGCTTTAAAGAGTGACATGCCAGATTGCACTTTCCCAAAGAAAAGCCTGGCAGTAGAAATCCGGTAACATCTCAGAGACATTGCACTACGAAGAGACCCAGTGCTGATGAGCAGCTAGTTCTTGACGCATCATCTCTGTGGCAGCAGCAGATCGCAGCTCCTGCTTTATCAGGAATTCCAAAGAAGCTGGGAGCTATGCTTTCATAGACCACCTAAAACACTTTCAGCCCAGTAGCATCCACAGCCTGACATTGATGAATGATGTCTCAGTATCTTGATATTGTATATATTGCAGCAGTACCCCCAGCAATGTTATTAGAAAACATTATTCATTTTTATTTTGAAAAGAATACTGCAATAAGTTTGTTTTCTTTTGCATGATTTCTCATCTTTGTGAGAGTAATGGCAGTAGCAAGTGAGATAAGTGATTATTTTTACTAGAAATCTACTAGCAGTGGATTTCTGTGCTTGTGTAAAAATATAGGATTAATTAAAAATATAAGATACATATAAGATGTATTTAAAAATACATCTTATTTACATTTAAATTAAATACTTTTAAAAAAAGCAAAAGTGGGATTATGCATTAACTCCACTTGTAATAAAAGATGTTTAACACGGGCATTAATTGTAAAGGCCTTAAAAATGATGTGAGGACAAATATTGCCAGTGAAATTACAAAATGATCTGCTAACGTTCTTGGTCTTTTTTGCTTTTTGCAATGCTCAAAGTATATTTTGCTTGGCTCTTAAAGCAATGAGGTGAATTTTGTTCTATTATACCTTTCTTATTTTTTTTTTTAATTCCCATACTTATTTCAGATAAAATCTTAATATATCCTCTCCTCAAATTTCTGGAAACCTAGAATCCTTCTGGAAATCTGCAATCCCAGTCCCACAGGAATCTCAAGTGGGATTTTTGATAAGTTTTTGATAAGTTTTATACGTCAGTGAGGCGCAACCTCTGTACAACTGTGCATGTCTGGCACAACTGTGGCAACCTCTGTACAACTGTGCATGTTGGCTAAGCTGTAGTCCTCATCTTCCCTTACCTTTCAACCTGCCTGAGAAAATGTTTGTTCTCAATTTGGAGCAAATATTACCTTTGGGGAAGTAGGCTTACTGGAGAAGATAGCAGAGAAGAGGTATAGTTCCCTAGCAGAGCAGAAGCTAACCTTGAAAGCCTTTATTTACTTTTTAAATGATTTTAAATATTTTTAGTTAGCTTAATTAACTTGGGAGCTGAACAAAGAGGATGCATATTTCCATCTTTATTTTAACTGTTTCTAAAGAATTTAGCCACTCACATTTAAATTTCATTAGAGTTAGGTCCTCTAATCCAGGTTACTCAATTAGGCACTGCTTCACTCGACTCACAAGTGCCTTGCTACCTATAAGTAATCTAATCCACTTAAAATACAGTGTGCAATCAATGAAGAGACTGATTTGCTGGCAAAGATCTGCAGAGGAAGATGTGGTCTGGGGTAGGCATATTCCCCTGTTTGAATATGGCACATAGGTCGATGAATAAAAGCACAACTCTGGCCACAGAATCCAGAAATGTTCTTCATCTTCACAAGCAGACCTGCAAGTAGACAGCCCCTCATCTCTTCTCCCACATCATCCTATCTTCATCGCAACTCATCAGGGTGCAAGCACTTCTAGAAGAAGGTAGAAATTTCACACCTATCAATTCTCCATCAATTGCTACTGCAAGGACCCAGGAGCCAAGTCTTCCCATTTCCAGTTGAGGATGAGGAGAGTTAGTGCCAGTAAATCCAAACTGGAGCAGGCTGCAGATGTTATACACGTGCCTCTCCTTCCAACACGTGTCTTTGCAATGGAGATAGTGTGTTCCAGGACAAAGGACCATTCCTAATGGCACTCACAATGTGTCCACACAGTTTTGAAGAGTATGAAAGCATAATAGTATGGACAGAGGCCATAGTGTACCAGCAGCCTGAGCATCAGAATATAATCTGAAGCACTGAAATCAGAGGCTATTCAGAAGGTACAGAGGAACCTTCCAGATAATCTAGGAAGATATCTCAGGGGTTAATCAGTCCTGGAAAATAGATGTGTGCAGCCACAGCCTTGGATTAAGACCAAGTGCCGAAGTGGGTCATTGAATCTCACCTTAAAATTGTAATCCTTGTGATTATGCTTTAATTTGTTTCATTATTCTTTCAAACTTCTTTCAAAAAAAAAATTCCTTCTGTATCAAAGCTTTGAACAACACCTGCCTTTCTACTGCTTAAGCTAAAGTCAAGCTACTGAGTTACGCTATTTCTTCATAATAATAGTGTTTTATTATAAATCTTCTCAATTACAGAGATGGATAAAATTTTTAACACTGAATTTATTTGTGGTGTAAAGAAATTTCAAGTTCAGTAGAAACAATTGCAATCATCTAGTTTTGGCAATGACACCATCAAAACTGCTAGATATAGTTATATTTGAACTTATATTTACTGGGCTGTTAGATCTATACCTAAATAACTGATTTTCGGATAAGAAAGCTTATTCTACATTACAGAGTTTATATTAAAAATAGCTTTGAATTTGATTTAAACAATTAAAAATAGTAACAATTAAAATTAAAAATAGTAACAAAAAACTTTCTTGGTCTAGAAAAGAAATATAAATGTTACAGTATGCAGTGAAATGCATATGATGTGCTACTTAGTTTCACTGGTTATGGTATCACAGAATCTTGAATATTGAAGTAATATGGAGTTGTTTAGAAAGTTTCAAAATTTCTTTTTGGAATAAAAAGATAGTTTTCTGTATGGAAATTGGATTAAATATATTTTTCCTTCGCTTTACAATAATGCAACTGCATTAAAGATGTGGCTTTGAAAATGGAATTAATTTGTTGTACAGAATCACTCACGAAATAGCACTGTATGATAAATAATTTTATTTTTACAGTAAAACTTGCTAATACTGCATTCACTATCATACCATTCTGAATGATATGATGCCTAATATTTTGACAGCATAAGTGAGATAACTGAGTCTACATGCATAGCGATAACAAATATAAATTATAACAGGTAGATATCTTCTGTCATGACAAGGTCAGTTTCTTATAAGAATGACTTTTCTTAGGCTTAGACAAAAAGCCAACACAAAATTATTGCCTCTTTATGAAACATTTTAGAAAAAGGCAATTTAAACAGGCTGTTAAGTGCTATTCACAAGAAGAAGCTATTTGAAAGAGTCAGAAATGTGAATGTGAGAGCTAGGTCATGTCTCCTTTGCTGAGTTGTGGGTTTGGACATATAAACTTAAAATGATGATGGTTCAAAGTGGAGACTTGTATGTTGAAAAGGACACAGTAACTGCATTTGAAAGACAGCTCTTTAATAAGAGCACCACGTCTTTATGAAGTTTGACTGTTATTTTCTGGTTTATACTTTTACGAGATATATCTGATTTTTATATTATCCATCTGTGCAAAAAGAATTTAGGTAGAAGAATAAAATAATGAAATCACTACTGGTAAGTCCTTCTTTCTCAGACTAACATACTCTTTCAATGCCAGGCAGCGAGGATGGACTTCATCTCTGACATTCTTTTTCTAGAGGTTTTGGATTATAGATTTATTTTCAATAACTTATCACAATTAACAGGCTCTTTACTGTTCACAGTTTATCAGGATGTCCCAGAGCCACTTCAGCTATGAAGAAAGCAAAGCTATCTGGAGAACAAATGCTAACAATAAAGCAGCGGGCCAGTAATGGTAATTTTTAATCGTTGTCTTTCTGAATGTTACTTCTTTGCAAGATCAGTTTGTCATTACTTTTTGATTTTCTTCTTTCTACATGTGTAAGTCTTCTTTGTATAAACTAATTTTGATGTCAGTAGAACTGAAACTGTTTTTCATGGAAATCTGAGCCAGCGGTGGAGTGGCTCAGGTTGGTCTGTGTTATGCCTACGTAAATCTAAAATCCTCCAAAGTATTCCAAAATACAATATACCACTGTAAGTTTATGCTTCTTCTCTCATTCATTAAGGTGGATAGTTGGTCTTATATTGCTGCAGGATTCTGAAGAGAAAAGATTTGTCTGCAGAGGTCCTCATGAGCTTCCTTGGATTCATTTTGAGCTGCAGCTCTGTAGGTAGCTTCTTTGGCAGCTGTAGGTGGTCTTGTGCCATTTAATCTGCAATACTTCCTGGGAACCTTGAATTGCAGAGGAGATGATGAAAGTAACTTAGGTGAAATTCAGGATCATAGCCTGGTATCTGAAGTGCAATTAAAGCAAATTGTAGGTGCTGCAGTTCAAACAAATACCACAAAAAATTCTGGTCAGCTGGTACTTAAGTCCTAAGTTTTCTGGAAAAATGTTGCCTAAAGATGATGCATAAATTGTTGACATGCCTTACGATGCCATCCTCTTAAATCCAATGAATATTTGTTGAAGTTTATGGTATTTGAGAGCCTGGGAGCATTTAAAGAAAATACATTGTTCAACATTCAGGGCAGAAGCTCTTGTATCTCACATGAAAGGACGGTTGGAGAAATAAGTGGGGTGTCTGCTAAGTAGCTCACATCCAGAGAGTGAAAAGTCTAGATTTAATTTTCTTTACAAGCAAGAATGCATATCTGCCATACCTGAAGGAACAGTATGCAGACATTCTCCGTAGTTAGCGGGACACAAGGCATCCTTCAAGTTATAGTGCAAAAAGGGATGTGAGATTTACAGCAGAGCAAGCAAGTGGGAGGATGTATCTTGTAGCAGTAGGAGTTAAGACCTTGACTTTACAGGAAGCCATGTCTATTTCATCCTATAGCTGTTTTATTCTTTTATAGTAATTAAATGGACAAATAAACAAAGCAGTTTATTTCTGTGTGGATCCTTAGAGAGATGAAGACCTTTACAATTCTGTTCCCCAAATGCCTATTTCAAAAACTTAGGAATCACTTTGATTTTGCAAATTATCCCATGTATCATTATATAATAGCACCCTTCTGAATTGTGGAACTAATAAAAGAAACAGCAGAATCACAGTATATCCCAAGGCACCAACTAAATTTCTTTGTGTTGGTACAAATTATATTGACAACACTGTGATATGAAGAGATTAGCGGGCTAAATTTTTTTTTCTTTCAGAAGGTCAATTTATTTATGGACAAAATCTTTCAAATAAGTTACATATGACAGTGGAGCAGAATTCATTGTTGCAGGTGCATTTCTAATTATGCAAAGTTAAAATCAGCACATATAAAGAAAAAAGCTATGTCTTATCACTCCTCCTGCCATTTCCATCATTCTCATGGGAAAATTACTGTATTCTTAAAATAAAAGTGATGCGAAATATATTATTTTGGCTTCAAAAGAAAAAAGTATGATGAAATTCATTGTTTTATTCTTTACTACTTTTACCTAAATTTAATTTCAATATTGAAATAATTCTTCTGATGAACTCTGACATAAAGCTTAATTATTTTAACACATCCTTTATTTTTATATCATATAGGTATAGAAAATGATGAAGAAATTAAACAGTTAGATGAAGAAATCAAGGAATTAAATGAATCCAACTCCCAGATGGAAGCTGATATGATTAAACTCAGAACTCAGGTAACAGTTTTATGAAGTCCTAAATTCAGCTCCTTTTTATATATGACTGATTAGAAGAAATATAAGAAATATATTATTTTTCATATTTCTTCTATATTTTGTTTTATATCCCTGATTTGAACTTTATAGAGTGAAAAAAACAGTGTCCATGGTGCATTTTCTACATCAACTGGGACCATGAAAAAAAAATCTATGTATTTTATGAAATAATGTCAAAAGAATGATATGTAATGATCAGCTTTGTGTTTTTCCTTGATGAGGATAGATATATACCTTATTAATAGCAATTAAACTGTTACGTTAGACCATGGTCACTTACATAAGTTACAGTGGGAAGAAGCCCAGACGAGGAACTTCTTGCCAGGATTATGTTGCAGGGGAAATCTAAACAGGGAAGTAAAGAATTGTTACACATCGTCACACTAAGTGCAGCCCCTGGCAGCAATAATAGAACATTTCACAGGTTCTCAGAACTAGCTTAATCCTTTTTACATTATACATAAACCTGTTTAAAAAGAGGTTAAAAAGGCCTGTAGAATATTAACTAGAACCTCATCTTATTGCTGTTCTAGACCAATCCTAAAACTAGACGGAAAAGGCAAAGGAAGGAATTTAGTTAAATTATTTCCTTGGCGTTTTCAAATGTCCAGCATAATTTATGTTGCTTTTTTCTTCCTACTATTGAGCACAAAGATGAATAGTGAGTCTCACAGTCATAATCATAAAATGATTATTATGTTATCTTGATGAAGGTAATCAGAGCTAACCTTTCCTTGCTTCTTCTTTGTCTACTGCCTGTAGAGAGGAATGCCCTTTCTTTTATCCTCCTCTTCCTCTTCTATCCTCATAAATAAATGATAGGATATTGCCCTTCAGCTAGGATTTTCTTTGAATTCTAAGTATTGTCAAACTGATACTGAAATTTCACCTTTTTTTTTTTATGCCTGTCTTCAGGGTTGTGTTGTCATTATTTGACCTTTCTGGGATTTGACTTGTTTTTTCCCCAATTCTGTGATTTGATCCAGCATAATTGTAATGTAATGAAATTGAAATCTGCAAAAATATAAGGCAAGCAGACTAATTAGTGATTGGACAACTATGCATACTTGTTTTGGTAGGAGTTAGTTCTAAGTTTTGAAGCTATCAGTTTATAGTACCAATTTATTTATTTATTTATCTATTTATTTATTGCTTAACACAATTCAATAGGTGCTATTCACATAAACATTGATTTAGCTGAGTTTTTTTTTTTTAATGCCTACCATTTTGGCAGTCAGGTAAACATAAGGTAAATCTGTTGGCAATCTTCTGTATTTTTTGTTTGAATGAATAAAAAATAAACTTAAAAGACATGGAGTTTCAGGGCTTTAGCTGAAAAATTAGATCAAAACTTGATCTGAAATGAGTACAGAAGCTATATTATAATGATGTTCGTTCCGTCTTTCACAGCTTGGACCATTACATATGCTTAGGAAATCAGATAAGGGATTACTTGGGACCGCTTATTACTCTTGGAAAAAAGCTCATCTGATTATTTTACAATATAGTTTAAATGATGCTTTTAATATCTTGATATAACAGATTTAGAAAAAGAGTAAAACTGACTGTGGCATTTACCTATTGTCATTAAAATAGTTAATAGAATCCTAGAAAATAGACTTAGAAGAGACCTTGAAAGCTTTTTAGTCCACTAATTCTCTCTTCCTCTCCATACCCTTCACCTCCTCCTAAACCAATTCTGACCTGTCTAACCTGTTCTTTAGGTTAGATCACAACACCAGATTCCACAACTTCCCTAGGCAATCCATGCTAATGCTTAGCTCAGATAAGAATCTGATTAACTACTGACACCAGCAAATCTCAGTTAAGTAAAACCTCACAAAAATTCAAGAGACTCAGATCTAATTTCACATACTCTGCTGAAGATAGGCAGTTTACGTTTCCTATATGTAGACTTTCACATCATAGTTATTATCAATCTATTAAGAGGATCAAAGTCAACACTCTCCCTTTGCAACACTAAAGTTATATTAAACAAAAAGAAGCAAAATGTTTAGTGGTGCACCTTCAGAAAATCATTTTGTGACCTAATTTTGAATAAAATTTCTTACTTTGATAATATAGAATGGGAAAGTAGAATTAATGCTATGAACACTGCAAGTGTTCAAGCGGTTCATTGTGAATGGTTTTATGTGCTGTGGATGAAAAGTGACAATTAAAGTTTATCCTACAGCAGGGACTGCCTTCCATGTAGAGTATCTAATATTTAATGCAGCATGAACTCAAACTGCAACGTTTTTACATCTAATTTGGCTGAATAGTTTGTTTAAGGCTAACAGGCAGAGCTAGAAATATGAGAGAGGAAGAGACATAAAGGACCAAGAGGGAAAGAAAAATCTGCAAATATTCCCATGTCTCATACAAGCATCAGATTATCTTGTTTTGCATTTGAACATTCTCTAGTTTTGGGGTAAAATGCCGTAAGAGAAATTCCATCCATGAGGTGGATAATAAATAAATAATAATAATAAATAATTAATAACTGAAATAATTAAGAAAGCCAGTTACTTGTCTTAGGATAATGCCAGTTATTTATCTTAGGATTCTTTAAGACAACAATTACTTGAAATTGTGCAATACACTGTTCACCTGCAACTATATTTTCAGATAATCAGCATCTTATATGACATGACTCAAGAAAAATTAATCAAGTATCAGTTCTCAACTAGCTCAAAAAATCTATGAAATGTCAGTCCCACTTAGGTTCCTGTGAGACAGCAGTGTTATGCTGCACTGAACTAAGCTGTTGCTCTTTGCTTTTGCCTGTAATATAAGATTTTAGAGTAAATTTCGTAGCATGATTGACTTCAGCTGGCACCTGTGAAAGATGTTTTGCAGTCATGAATGGAATTACTCTTGGGAGATTAATTCCAAACAGCCCTCTCTCCTCCCAAAACACATGCTAAGAACATGTATCTGATCTTTCTTTGAAATATACAAATGGAAAACATAACAAAACAGGAGAATGCTGTTTCAAGCACTGAATATTTTTGCCTATTCTAAGGCCTTGTAGAAATAGCCCAAATCAATTAATTGTGACAAAACCAAGCTCCTGTGTTACTGACAGCTTGGATTAGTTGCTACATAAACATCTGTAGTCAAAGTCAGAACTACTTAGAGATTGTTTTATATGGCCACAGCACTTGTCAAAGTTACTTCCATCAACTAATGGGCTGTATATCCAAAAGCAGAATAAAACATTG
Source organism: Nothura maculosa (assembly GCA_032353885.1). Lineage (NCBI taxonomy): Eukaryota > Metazoa > Chordata > Aves > Tinamiformes > Tinamidae > Nothura > Nothura maculosa. The sequence continues at coordinate 2,897,573 of JAUBOD010000729.1, forward strand.
AGTCTTTGAGGCATCTGATGACCTGATTGTGCCATCAAATGCTTGAAATCTACTGACCCTGGTGAAATAGTCACAGAAGAACCACTTCCTCTTTCACCTACTATTACTGCACAGACCTGCAATCTTCCTTTCAGTCTCTACATTCTGTCAGCTCCTTCTACAGATCATTGTCTGTGCCAAGTTAGAAATGGATAAAACTCATTTTGAGAATTTAAAACCATGTATTCTGTGGTATTATTTCCTCTTTTCTGGCTTCATTTTCTGTCCTGTTGCCAATGTACATTTTAACCCACACACACGAACACACACAGTGCACTTTGCAATAGCTGTTAACAGTTGTCATCTAGCATGGCAACTAAGGACAGGTCTGTGGGGGAAGTGTAGACAGGCACAAATAAGTTCTGCATGTGCTCGCAATGGGCTGGACATAAGCCAGTGCTCATCTAAAATCCTGATAGCTCTTTTAGCCCAATGCTGTGCACAAGCTTGAGCAAGCTGCCTCTCAGCAATGTTTGTGAGCTAAGTCTGGCACCTCGCAAGGCTGGAGCTAACTTGAGTCTCATCACTTGAGAACACAGGCAGATCATGCTCTCAGTTGTCTTCTCTTGTACATGTAGTCATGCCTGAGGCACACACTTCCCAGGCTAAATGCAAATTTTCTTTTGTTCCTTCAAAGTTCTTTCTGGTGTTTTTTGGTTTTATTTTGTTTTCTTTGTTTTTTTTTCAAATACCTTCAGAATTTGTGCATACAGTACAGTAATGTGCAATTCTTTGGCTTTCATAAATAGCCACGTGAATTTGCACAGAATCAAATAGTAATTGCAGAGCTAAACACTGGTAGTGAGAAGCAGTGCACACTTAGCTAGAAAGATATATATTGCAGAAAATGCAATAAATTACATGACGTGGCTTGAAATGTCCTATTGGCTACAGTTAGGCTCTAAAGGGTGGAAATGTTTAACTGTCAACTTTGCAAACTAAGGAACCAAAACTAAGAAGTTCGTTAATTTATACCAACATAGAAAAGACAAGCTGTTAAAGTCATATAGTTGGAATAAGAAACCCTTAAAAATACTAAAATTTGCAGACTGGAGCAAAATTTTGTTGTTGTTGTTGTAGTTTGAATAAAAAAGTCTTTTTCTGTTTCTGTGATATTTTATCACTCCCTTCAAAGAGTGCATGCTCTTTATAACAGCTTGCCTTATATTACATTGTACACAAATTTGTCCGTTTTAGATTACCACAATGGAGAGCAACCTGAAGACGATAGAAGAGGAGAACAAAGTAATTGAACAGCAAAATGAGTCTCTTCTTCATGAATTGGCCAATTTAAGCCAGTCTTTAATTCATAGTCTAGCTAATATCCAGCTACCACATATGGTAAGTGATTGAGAGCACAAATTAAGGAATTTGGCGATCTTCAGTTCACTTCATACAATAGATGTCTTTTTTATGTTTATGGTTCATCAACCAGTTGGATATTTGTGCTAACAACACTGAAACCATAAAGATACATTTAACTGCTAACAAAGACATGGAGGGCCTGTTCCAGTGTATCCTGTAAAATTAAGTAAGATCTAAATAGGTGTTTTAAATATTTAAAAAAATGGTGGCAATATGCCTTGATAATATGTTATGCTTAAGTTAATATACGGTTAAGAAAATAAAAGTTGTATATGAACTACTATTTAATATCTCGTAGGAACCAATCAATGAACAAAATTTTGATGCTTACGTGACCACTTTGACGGACATGTATACAAATCAAGATCGTTATCAGAGTCCAGAAAATAAAGCCCTACTGGAAAATATAAAGCAGGCTGTGAGAGGAATTCAGGTCTGAACAGCTGCTATAGTGGTGAAAGTCTTGCTTAAAAAAAAAGGATGCCTCTTGTTTTTTGCTGCTGTAATTTACCAGAAAGTGTTATATATTTATTTCTGTTTGAAACAGTGTTATGCTTACAAGACTTCATAATGATTTTATGTCTTGCTTTAAAGATAGTAAGTGCAGAATAGTTTTTTGAATACATTCACATTTTGTACGTTTTCATATAAGCTGACATAGTGTGATATGCCATGTAATGTTTATAGCTGCTAATGTATGCACATTTTTGGGGTATATATATTTCTGAAGAGGTAAGCTGATCAAAATAAATAGAGTGTAAATTCTTTTTAATGCTTTAGTGATTAAATGTTTTAGTATTTTGAACTGAAATGGACAAAAAAAAACAGCTTTGAATGACAATGTTGCGGTCTGCAGCCACTTTTTAAACACTATCATTTTGCCTCATGTTGGAGGATTTTATGGGATTTAAGAAATACATTTTGTGTGCATATTGTTTCATAGCAAGAATTGGTTGCAAAAATGCTTTATTTTTGAACAATGCTTGAAAATATTATGTGACTTTTGTTTTTGGAGGATGGTGTGTGGTGGGGGCAATAAAATGAGGTTTTTTGAATTCCAAGAAAATGGCATGGATTAGATGTAAGATACAAAATGGGTAATTTATTGTAAGACAACATCAAGCCATGGAAACTTGACAGAAGATTCAAAGCAGCTTAAACAGCACTTTTTAATTAACTTCTAAGCATTACATGGTATGAATATGGGAACTTCCATTATGAAAAGAACTATATCAGAGGTGGACAACGTGAAGATTTCAGCTTTTATTTTCAAATAAACTCTGGAGCCAACATTATCTCTTATCTCTGCTGGACTGCTTGTACCCCTCTGAACTATCCGTTATAGCACTGTAGTTCATCTTTCAGAGATTCTGTGTTTTCAATTCAAGATGGAGGACAATATTTTAAAATTAATATTGCCTTTTCACATCTTTAATTTTGGAATACACACAAATGATCTGTGTCTATTAAAGTTACTGAACTGCATTCTTTGCTTTCTATAGTAGGAATGCAGCTCAGTAAAGATTTTCCTTTTGCTTTGCCAAGCATTTGATCCCATTTTTAGTATTTTAACATTTCTGTTTTGCTTTTTGTTGGAGAACAATCATTACTGCAGCATTCACATACACTTTGTATTTGTTCTACTATTACCTATTGCAAAAATGAATGCAATCAAATTTTTAATGTAATTAAATATACTTCAGCACTTTTTTTGCTTTAAACTGGATCATTTTAAGATAAAACTTATTTGTAGCTTCAAGATTTGATTGTTTTCTTCAAAATGACTGCACTATATGTATGCATAAGACCACTTTTTATTACTACATTTTTTTTTAAGTAGTAAATTTGGTGATGTGTTGTGTTTTACGGATGTTGAATTTATTTAAATTTGATAGCATATCTTTTCCTTCCATGTCTTGATGTTATGCAGAAAGTACAAAAGTACTTTAAAATTTTGTTATGAAAAAGATGGGTTTTGTAAAAAATAAAATATTTTTAGCAGAACAGGACTTACAGGGTCATTGTCCCCACAATGTGCCAGTTGACTATTTGCACTTACCTTGCCCTATATATCCATACGGAGGTGTGCAATTTCTTGTGTCATTAGCCTTGTGACACTAAACCTGAACAAATTATAGTGGAAGCCATTATGGCCAATCCAGTAATATTGCTAAGGGAGACTACAGGGATCTCACAACAAATATTCTGATACAATACTCAACCTCGGTATATATATATATGTATAAATATATGTATATCCCAGCGGCACTTTATACTATTCACTGTACAAAAGCTTACAGTTTTCCACGAGGACTTTAATAACTAGCTGGGAAAAGATTATGTAATTACTTTGGGGCTCTGCAGTATCTTATCTGTACAGTGCCCTTTTTCTGTTGTGCTATTAGTTGTAGCTGCCATGCTCAGAATTGCCTTTTTGAGAGCTGAAGCAAGGTGCTTGTTGTTCACCTTCTGCCATATATATTGTACTTTTGCCCTAGCCTCCTTTTAGGGCTTTCATTGTTCATAATGGCATATGCATTTTTCCACTGCATTGTGTCTGCAGCTTCTTTGCCAATATAGTAATGCTTTCAGTAGAGTAATAGATAGTATCAGTTTTGGATTCTTATTGTTATCACCTATGTACAATGGAAAGGGATTTTAAGCACAAATCTGCTGCTCATCTAATGTTGGTACATAATATCAAATCAAAAGTTATCTGTGACTATTATATAGGGATCACAAAAGTGTCACATATTAGAATGCTGACCTTTCATATGAAATTATTGTGAGTCATCAGAGTTTATTTATTATAACTTATTGTTCATATTCATTTCTAAGTTAATTTAAGTAATCATTTATTAAGACAGAATTTTGTATAAACTATTTATTGTGCTCTCTGTGGAACTGAAGTTTGATTTATTTTTGTACTACACGGCATGGATTTGTTGACATTTTAATTTTGCTATAAATGTGTGGAATCACAAGTTGCTGTGATACTTCATTTTTAAATTGTGAACTTTGTACAAATTTTGTCATGCTGGATGTTAACACATCTTACTCTAAATAAATAAAAAAATGTGTTGCCACATTTGTAGCACAGTGGTTCTATGATCACTTTTAACATTTTCGCTTTATTTTTATGGGATCTATAGCAAAGAAATCTCCAGAAGCTTTTTTTTTTTTTTTAAACTGAGCCTTTTTCATTTATTCCTTGAGTCTGCAAGCCGGAAGTACAGCTGCCTCCTCTAATTGTGCAGTCAATGTCCTACAAAAATGTGGAAAGCCAAGAAAAAGCAGTTTCTTCCAACATTTCAGAACTTCCTTGAAGTTAATTGAATAGAACTTCCTTAACCTGAATAGTAAAACTGAAGTATTGTGTGCAAAATATTTCAACTTAAGTATATTGATAATTAGGTTCGTAAATGTGATGAATAAAATAGCTGAAAATGAACCGTGGGTGGAAAGATTTTCTATTTCTTTTGATCTGCACCAAGGACTCAAGTTGCTTGTGGAACAAGTCACCTGAAGGGGCAGATGACAGTGCTCACACAGCACTGCTGCTCTGTGATGGAAACAAGGACCTTCGGGAGCTGCAGCCATGTGCAATATTAGCTCAGGGCTCTCCCGGGGTCACCACTGCAATATGCCAACAGCTGGTTTAAGTGGTATTATCACTGCTGAGCCATCTCATTAAAAACATTTTCCTGGAAAATAAACAGAACTAATTATGCAGGAAAATAAACAGGACTAATTACAAAGGCAAGTGGTAATTAATTGATTTATAGGTGTAATTACAAATTTGCTGTATGCCTGGGTTCCTGTACTAAGTATATATTATGTCCAGGATTATTCAGTGGTATCAATAATTAATTCTTGTTGATATCCCTGCAAGCCCTGCTTCTTAATTACATTCCTTAGGGATCATCCTAAGTGACCAAGACGGGAGCAGCTGTACAAATACTAGGCTGTCTCCCTGTGCCCTATACTAGGCTGGTTGAGGGAAGGGGAAGATACAGAGAGCTCAGGACAATTTGCACAAGGGAATACAATGTAGATAGGCAGGTAAAATCATGGAGTTAACAGGGGACATCTAAAAAAGTAAGAAGAAAATAGTTTTGTATAGGAATTTGCATATGCAAAGTATGATATACATATTGTAGATAAATAACTTTTTTAAAGTCTGATTTCATATTTTTATCATCACCTATACAGGGTTATTCTTAATCATTCTCCCAAATTTGTTGTTTCTTAAACCTATGGCATTATGATCATAAACTCATAGAAGAATTTTACATTCCGCTTGAATTCTGCTTCTTACTGTTAGACTTCTACCAGAAGAAACATAGAAAAAAAGTCAAAATTAAAAGAAAAAAAAAAGATGAGAAACAGCAATAGGTGAACAGATGGAAAAAAGTGAATGTGCTTTGCAGTTTAGTTGTATTTTTTCCAAAGATCTCTAGCAAATAGTAATCCAAAGCATGAAGCCTAAACACATAGCTGGGACCCTATTGTTTTGCTCCATGTATCCACAGGGTATGTGGGCTATTTTATGGCTATCTCAGAACATGCTAGAGAGAATGAGAAAACCAAAAGAATCTCAAGGCCATGGAATAAAGGGAGAATGAAAGAAATCTTGAACAAATTTGGGTATAGGCTAACTTTTAAACACATAGAACTTTTAAGTATCATTGAAACACATTGCATTTTTTTTAATCACAAGAGAAAGAAATTTAAAACATTTCTGTAATGTTAGTATTAAATGGTAAGATAGGAGATGAATGAGGGTCAGCAAAGAGTTCTCAATTTGGGTACAATTTGGAGGGAATCAGAACTTGGCCTATCAAGGCAGATGGACAACTGGTTAAATATATTTGGGGATTAACTTTTAAAGAAATAAACAAGAAAAAATCTCCAGAGTAATGAAAAAAAATTAAAGATTTTCAGTCATGACAGATTGTCAGCTTTGTTGGTACTCCTCCACTAAAAGCTGCTTATAATATAGGAATTGCTATACTGCATCAAGATGGTGATCCCCATGATGCAGCAACCCGCTGGAGATACTGGAGGGTTAAGATCAGCCTCGTTGCAGAAAAAGCCCTGAACTGCTTAGTAAGCAGCTGAGAGAGAATTTTCCTAAAGAGAAGTTTCCCTCTGAATCTCAATAAAAGTTCTGGCAAGGGAACATAACATCATAAATCTCTCTCTGAGTTGTGCCACTGTTTTAGTTCAACTATTTATTATTAAACATCTGGATTTTTCCTGCTCAGATAATTTTTAATGGTATGCTTGAACAGCATATATTATCTGTAAGTACACATCCTTATACTTTCTACTTAGATTTACATGTGCTCAAGTTCCTGATGTGCAATGTATCTAATTCAATGCTGAGGAATCCTCCCCTCCATCAGGTAGAGATATCTTGTACACTTTAGACACTTCTGCTTTTTAATTTAAGATTGTGAACCCATTATTTGCCTCATTAATACTAAAAATAGAAAGATAGATGGCAAAAGCTATGTATTCAAGTAGTTCTGAGCCTTTTCTTGTCAATATTTATAAAGAGCTATTTTACTTCTATTGTAAAGGGAGATGATGTTGAATGGGGCATATGAAATCAATTATTCATTTAACGTTTTTTTGCAGAGAAAAACAGATCGAAAGCTAGAGCAACAAGTTTTCATCACAAACACCTAATATATTTCAAGGGAGACATTGATTTCAAAATAGAACATTTAACCCTGCTGACAAGAGACTTGATTTCCTTAACCACCTTTCATGGGCTGTTAAGAGTAATTTGTGGATCTCTGGGGGTTCGCTGACCGCACATTGAAAATCACTCCTCTAGCAAATACTTCCAAATAGCAAGGTCAGCCAAACGGCCTGTGGAAAAGATCAAAACAAAGGAATCAAAGCCACAGAACGAGTACACAAGGTCAGTAAAAAGCAGTAGAAGCAGAACAGAGTTAGACCATCCAAATGTGGGCATTCTTGTTCAGTATATATGCTGAAAAAAGAAACACCAAAGGTTAAAACATTCCTGCCAAAATACGAGGATTGTTCCAAGAAGAACAGGGACATGTGTTGAGGTAGAGATGGAGGATGCAGATACTTCCAAGGGAACTTGCTCAGAAATCTTTTTTGTGTTTTAGAGATTCAACTGTTAGCCCTTGCACTTGTAATTCATTTTTGGCTGTGAGAGGCTGGGCTCAGCTCTGTTTGAAAAAGAGTTGTGCTTTTTCACAATTCTGGCTGCAACCAAGGAGAGCTTTCATCTTAAGTTAGTTTCAAATGGTCCTCCTGTTATGGTCTGACAATAAGAAATGCTTTACTCTGGAAAGTCAAACATAAAGCTTCCCCCTAAATTTCTTTCTCTCAATGTACATCTATTTTTATCAAAGCACAAGTGAGGACAATTCAAGAAAGTAACTTAAGATGAATGTAAATACCAAAAGACAGATCTGGAATACATACCTTCTGGAAGACTAGTTCATTCTTTGAGAAGGAAAAGCAATTCAGCAATTGCAATTGCTGTAGAAGAGCTGATACAGAATATTTAAAAGAGAAAAATACATATACATACATATATATATATATATATATATATAAAATAAGGATGGTATAATCTGTTGAGATGCCTATTCTTTTGTAGTCATAATAAGTGTTATGACTTTGTATAGTTATATTCCCTTTGGCATTAACTAGTATAAAAGAACAAGAGTCCTTTTCAGGGCAGGTACATAGGTAAATAAAGCAGAAGTAATAGCAGAATTCATAGTAACGGTCGCTTCTCTAATTGGACATGCTGATTCAAGTGAGGCTGCTAGCATGTGATGTTATCAGGATCAGGCAGAACACCACCCTGGTGTGTCTTGTTTACACACGATCAGGAGCTGTTTGAGCCACGGTGCTTAGCACCAGCAGAAGGACTGTTGCTGCCTCAGTTTGGAAATCCCTGCTAAACCAGGATTATTCAAAGTGCAGTTTACATTCACCAACTATTTCCTGAAGGATTCTGATACATACAATTACATTTGGATTGTAAACAAATAAAATTACAAATAGATAAAAGGTAAAGTATATGTGTTGTGTTTTATTATTAATAGTTCTGTACTGAATGCTTTGTTTTAAAGTTACAGTTTGAGTTCCCCCAAGCCTCACTGAAATTCGGAGGAGCCATGACATCTCTGGGCAGGATTCAAAACGCTCAAGTGTGACAACTCGAAGCTGGCTTTGAAGAGCAGCCTCCTCATGGTCACCTTCCCAGTGAATACTAAAAAACCTTTAAAAGAAAATGGAATAGTTTTGAATAGAAGCTAAAATCTTACTTTTTTAAACAAAGAGTGCTCAGAGAGCGTCTATAGAAGATGGAAAAGAAACAAAACCTAGCAGATAAATCTCTATGGGCTCAATGCTAGCATGGCCTTGTTTTCAACCTGGTCAATGACTCTGACAGTCCTTTAAAGTCTTGTGGTTCTGTGGAAAATACAAACTATATTATAAGCATAAGAATATTGTGATGCTAATATGAATTACATAAAGATTTGTTTTGGCAATGAAGTTTGATTTTTAGGGCTACTAGTTTCCCTTTGTTAATTTGTTTATTTCTCAAAACAGTCTTTAATTTATTGACCTTAAATTATTAGATATATGTCAATTATTTCAGTCAGAAATCTCCTGTTTTGCTAACAGCTTCATCTATTTTTTTGCTAAAATGCATTCAGTGCATATTTTTGGCAAAAGAAAAATTCATTGTGAGGGGAGAAAAGACATGAGTTAATGTCTCAGTTTGAAATATATATCATTGTTTAAATCAATAAATCATTTCAAATTTAACTGAAAAAAATACTTTTCTCATAAAGCAAACAAAATACTGTTTTTGATTTTTCTTTCTGTCACCCTTATTACTTCCTCTTAGTCTTTTTTACATCTTATGTAGGAAAAGGAAAGGAAAATAAGGAGAACAAGATGAGAATTGACAATAAATTAAAAAAAAACAGTTTTCTAATAATTTCCAGTTCTAAATATTTTATTGATATTTCTAAATATTTCTAAATATTTTTATTGACAAAAATAAACTGCCCTGTGTTGTTCAACCTATTCGTCCATGAATAGACACAGAGGCATATAGGGCACTCTAAGTAAGTTTGCAGATGATACCAAGCTGGATGGAGTGGCCGACACTCCAGATGGCTGTGCTACCATCCAGAGGGACCTGGACAGGCTGGAGAGCTGGGCAGAGAGGAACCTCATGAGGTTCAATAAGGACAAGTGCACCTGCACCTGGGGAGGAGCAACTCCAGACACCAGGACAGACTAGGGGTCAACCTGCTGGAAAGCAGCTACACAGAGAGGGACCTGGGAGTCCTGGTTGACACCAAGTTAACCATGAGTCACCAGTGTGCCCTCGTGGCCAAGAAGG
>JAUBOD010000729.1:2907495-2918565 GCA_032353885.1 Nothura maculosa
GGGAACTTCCTTCCAGTGAGGGTGACAGAGCAGTGGAACAGGCTGCCCAGGGAGGTTGTGGAGTCTCCTTCTCTGGAAGTCTTCCAAATCTACCTGGATGCCACCCTGTGCCACATGCTCTGGGTGTCCCTGCTGGAGCAGAGGGGTCTCTAGAGGCCTCTTCCAATCATCTTAACCATTCTGTGACATGCTGATTGTATGTGATTCTGTGACAAGGTAATATATTAACTATCTTAAATTTCAAAGTATATAAGGATACAAGGATTAAAAAAGGAATAATTAAATAAATAAATGAAAAGGAAAGTGGCCAAACATTATTTTGAGGTACAACAGGTATTACTGAGAATATAATTACTGTCTGTGCAACTAGGGAAAATTTTACATTACATTGATTTTCTTTCAAACGGAACCAGATTTTTTACCCATTTTAGATTTCTGTAGTGAATTTTCTTCATTTATTTCTCTGGAAGACTGACTGGTTTGCTTAGTCTTATCTAAGCCTTGCCTCTGGGAAGAATGTTTTGTTCTTTGAGGGATCATTATAAAACTGCAATGCCAAGTAGCATAGAAGACAGACATGAAAGTTTGTAAATATATGAATAAGGTTTATTGCACACAAAGTTACTTTAACAAATATTTCCACTAATAAGAGTTGTTAATATTTGTTAAAATGTAACAGTGAAGAACCTGATTGCACTGTCATTCAAACTGGATAAATCACGGGTACCCACCTGGCCACATTTTCTTTTGTTTTCTTTTTAGCACTTACATATCTGTACTCCCCTTAGCTGGGTAAATTGCCTAAAACAACCTAATCCTTACCAGAGATCAAGTAACAAACAGCAAGGGAACATCCCAGATCACTAGAGGATAAAGATCACACAGGGATTAGGCAATTCAGAGAATGAGGATGTCAGATTATCTGGAAGAGACGGGCTAGCCCAATTTGCCTGAACATACAGTAGCTAGTCTTTGACCAGCTAGGAACGCATGGGGGAACATACTCTAGCTGCACACAGCCTCTCATCTCTGCCTGCAGGCTGATATCTGAGCTGAAGTTTTTAAAGAACTATATCTCATTAGTTTATTATTTTTAAAATCTATATTTAAAACTCATTTTTCTAAAAGTTCTGTTAAAATATCATATTATTTCTGGTTTTGACAATTTGTTTTATATTGACGTGGACACCAAAGATACCAAGCACAACTTGGAAAGTATTGAATAGTATTTCAGAGCTCGGAAGAATGGTGTGGAGAGGGTAATAGGATCAGGTCATTTTCTCCTCAATCCTGTCAGAGCAAGGGGAAGAAGGATGGGAGGAGAAAATGGATACTGCAGGTGAAAAACTCGCTGTATTTCTGGTGTTGGAAGCAGGGATTTGGTTTTATACAGCCAATGGATCCTGTTTGAAAATCAGCAACAGACTGAGAGAGATGGGATCCACCTCCCTAAACACATCACATGCAGCTTTGCCAATCTGCTAAGAATGACTTTAAAAGTGGATAGGAGAGGAAGGGGCAAGTTGTACACACCATTCAGTCAGCCAAACAGGACTCAAGTTGGGGTATCTCCAGCAGTTGCATACAGCTGAGGAAGTACCTACAAGACAAGACTATAGGAATCCTCTCGTACCCATCCTGGGAAATAAGCCTGCTTGGACATCTCTTAGAAGTGCCTGAAGTGCCTGCGCACCAATACATGCAACATGGGGAACAGGAAGAATGAGAGATACGTGTGGGTGCAAGGCTATGTTCCCACTGCAATTACGGAGACACAATGTGATATCTCGCATGCCTAGAGTGCTGCTGCAGATGGATGCAGGCTCCTTAGGATGGACAGGCCAGGAAGGCAAGGTGGGAAGTGAACTGGAATGCATGGAGATCTGCCTAGGGGTATATGATACGTGGATCTTTTATATAGATCTTATGATAAGGATGTTGTGAGCATTTGCTAGAGGTAACATGATTAGGAAAAGGAAGTAGGTGAGATCTTCTACAGACATCTGGAAGTTGCCTCAAGATTTTAGGTCCTGGTTCTCAAAGGGGACTTCAATCAACCACCCTGATACACTAGAGGAACAACATAGCAAGGCACAAGGAATTCAGCACTGAAGATGATAACTTTCTAACACAGATGATAAAGAAGCCAATAAGGACAGGTGAGGGTTGGATCTTGTACTAAAAAACAAGGAATAGCCGGCTGGACATGTGAAGTCTGGCAACATCTGGAGTTCTGGAGTTGCTGGAGTTCAAAATGCTGTGAGGGAGAAGCAGGATGAAAAATAAGATCAAAACCCTGAATTTCAGGAGAGCAGATTGAGGGAGCTTTGGATGAACCTTCTTCTTGGAAGCATTTCATGGGATTTGGCCCTAGAAGAAAGAGGGGCAAGAGACCAGCATGGATGAACAAGGAACTCTTGGTAAAGTTCAAACATAAGTAGGAAGTGAACAGAGGTTCTCCTGGAGGTCCCAGCTGGGGTCCTTCCCAGCTCAGAGAGTGGGCACAGCCCTCACTCATGCACTGTGCTTGTTTCTGTCTGTCAAATGCCTGGCCTCACAGCACAGAGCTCAGCTGAGGCCTCTGGGCATGGCTGTAATGCCAATAATGCTCTGGAACCTCTTCTGGGTAAGGAATTTCCTTAGAGTGGGCAAGGGATTCAATTAATAAGGCCCAATTTCCCTTTATGCTGATATTAAGGAAAGGTAATGTGTGGGAAAGTAGCAGCTTGTTGGTTGGAGCTCTTCCTTTGGGAACATTTCCTTAGTGGAGTTTTATTATGCTCTCTTCTAGTCACAGGCCAATTTTTCTGCTAAGTATGTCGGCTGGCTACTGAGCAAGGACCTGTGGTTTCCTACACTTTAAGCAGCTTGCCAAAGAAGGTCTTAATTTATTTTTCATTTCTATTTAATATTTGTTTTTTAGAATAACTTTTAAACAGCCAGAAGGATAAAGCCAGGTTTTCTCCTGGCACTCTCTACTCTTCAGGCTTGACTTCCTGAGCCAATGCTCCAATGTGCAGTCTGGGACTGCTGTGTGGTATCAGAAAACAGCAGAGAGATGACTTCTAAATTCCCTATCATAGTTATTCAAAACCAAAGCCAACTGGTCATCAGATGACAGATTATCAAAGTCAAATTCCTGTGACTACACCTAATAAAGTCTGTCTTGTCACAAAAGAACAGGAATATCTGGCAAATATAGTACATTACACTGGCTGATTTTATATATGACAAGTATCTTTCCTTTGGACAAATATAAAAGTATTTTATAAATACTTTTATAATACTTTATAAAAGTAAAGCCTGACTGAAAGGAAACATTTGAAGAGATCGAGGAAGAAGCCCTGTACTTTCTGCTAACATTTTCTCACAAAGAATTCCTATAATGCTTTAAATACAAACTTGTTGCAATAGTCAGAGTAAAGCTTATCAAGTAAAGTGAAGAAAGGCTTATCAATGTTTTTATCAGGCATTTGAGGATTTAAATAACTGACTTGGCTCATTTCCCGAGTTGAGTTCCCTGAGCTCCCCTTGAGAACATGCCATCCACCTACACCATGACATTCACTTAGCATGTTTGGTAGAAATAACAGGCACAGTTTTAGCCTACCAAAAGCAATCTCAGCTTTGCTTCTGATGAAGGATGAAAAAATCAGATGTGTGTCTTATAGTCCTATACTGATGTATTGTAATAAAAACACTCCACTCAATCTAAATAAATTTTTTTCTGCTGATTTTAATGAGTTATATGATAAGGTTATCATATAGTTCTTCTTAACTGTCTGCATTACTATTGACCAGAATTAGTTTGAAACAAAATCTGTGCCATGATTCTGTGTCTACTGAAGTCAATGAGGAAGTATTTTTATCATTAGATATCTGATTGAATGTCTCTACTGTTCTAAGCGCTAAGCATTTACATGCAATAAACCATATTCTTCTGATTACAAACGAAACAAAAGAACAAAAAAAAACCTCATGCAAAACATTGTGAGTGTTTACACATGCCTACCATACTTGATTTTATATCCAGAGATATAATAGTAACCTGGAGATATAAATTAAACTGAAGATTTTAGCCTATATTTCTTATATCTGAAATTTTAGGGGGAAAAAAAAGTATACAAATATTAATTATTTGATTTTTAAAGTACTTTTTATTATTTCAGCAGTACAAAACTATTAAAGTACATTACTGATACGGAATAAAACCAGCAAGTGGCAGTATTTGACAAAAATCTGGTGATATGCTGGAAACGAAGCAAATGGAGCTTTACATTGTATATAACTATAAAGTAAGTTCTCCTAAAATCATTCAGAAAGAAAAGACTTTGATTTTCAACATAAATATCTTTTTTTTAAAGATCCTCAGCTAGAAAGAAAGGAAATAGAAGGCAAAAATTTCATTCATATTTATATGTAGGGTCAACAAAAATGACCCTATATTTTATAAAAATTCTTTTAGAAAAACTGCCTTAGAAATTTATATCAAAGCTATTTGGAAGTTTAATTTATTAGAATTCTTCCTTACTCCCAGCTTAGCAGAGCATGCACTCCATATTAACATCATTATACAGCTTTTTAGCATACTTCTTTATAAAAGATATGTCAATAAACAAGACTTTTTTTCAGAAAAGATTACTACAATTTTAAATCATAACCGAGGTTCCAAACGCCAAAAAAAGATACTAGCATGATTGCTAAGTTAAATTTTTGGAGTGATATGTACATTCACAGCACTGAAAATGTATGCAAGGATCAGAAAACCACAAGAAAGTTAAACTCCATTCACAGCAGACTAAGTTGCTTTCCACTCCTTAAAAAGTACAGATTTATGAATACCATCAATGACCACACAGAAGAACTTGCCTTTGGGCCTGATTTTGTTTTCACTGAAGTCATTGGCCTGTTTTTCATTGGTTTCAACTAAAGCAGCCTGAATATTTCCTATATCTAGTTGTTCAAGCCTCTGGCACTCACAGTCCTTAGTCTTAGTGTCATTATTTTATTAGAGGAGGAAAAATCAATCTATGGAGAAAAAAATAAAAAAAGGAATAAGAAAAGATTTTTAAAATGTAAAATTAGGCAGTAGAAAACTTAGGAAACACTATAAATGTGCTGTCTCCCATGTGTAACTGCAGTAAAATACCACCTTCAAGCATTAATTCTTTTTTTCCACAAGATTCCTACTTTATTTAGTTCAAAAAATAAAACATAATCTTGGGATGAAATCTCCCTTATAAGGCAGAAATTTTCTGAATCACATTTAAGAATAGATGGATTTCTATTTATTAGATTTAACTTATAATACAAAATAATAAAAATACCTCTATATAGCTGTAAATAAAATGCATTTCCTTTTTGACCTAAATGTTTCTTAAACTTTCTCTTAAACTACTTGAAAAAGCTCATTTGAATTTCAGAAGCTTATTTAGATCTTCATATTCACCTCTGAGAAGAGTCAAGATGCCAATCTTGATTTCAGAAGTGCTGTATTTAATCTTTAATCAGCACCTTACTGAAAGTCAAGTTGATATGCATTATATTTTAACTAGAAGCATTAATATTCTGTTTAATGTCTAGTGCAGAGCTAATTAGGTGTCACCTCATACCTACAAGATTCCACAGGGCATGAAAAAAAGTCTAACCTAAATGAATTACATGTCATTAACAATATATTAACTAAGAATCTAGAGGTTACACATAATCTAAAGTAAATTGAAGGAATGGTACATAATGTATTACTGCTGCATTGCCTCATTAGAGTGAAAATATCTATGCATATTTAGTCTTGGAATTACATATGTATAGTATAGACATTTCCAATGCATAATACAGTAGTCTGGCAAATCCAAACATTCCTAAAAGAGTCTCAGAGCCCTCTGAGCTATTGTAAATTTATTTTGCTACTGAAAAATAAAGTCATAATTAAAGTACCAAACCAAACCAAAAAAAACCTGCTATCATATTTTTCCTAAATCCTGTGAATATCACTATTTGGTGACATCTTTTTATGAGTGTACTTGAATTTCTGTCTCTAAATGGTAGAAACTTTCACAGTTCTGCTGCTTTTAGTATGGATGCTGCAGGAGGAATGATTTACAGAAGTTAATGGTTGCTCAAATATATATGAGTGGCGTTTCCAAGGTAGGGCTTATGTCAGTACTTGCACTTTGGAGGTCAAAGGGGTCCTTTGGCTGGACAGGAAAAGAAATTTAATTTTCAGATGAAGACACCTGCATAGCCCAGACTGATTCTGAATGCAGAGGAAGTGGTGCATGCAGCATCTGCATGATGTACTGTCTCGGAGGTGATTCACATTTTAACCTGTTTGCAGAAAAAACTTTCTGTTTTCTTTCCTTCACTGTAAAATATAGCTGAGTTTTGGTGTACGGACTTATGAGCAACTTAGTCTGTTGAAACAGCTGACTAACGTCAGCCCTGCAAAAGTGCATTAGATGCGCTTGCTTAGAAGTGCATCTAATTCAAAAGTCACACTAATTTAGAAGTGTGTCTTGGTCTTGCTGTAAGAGTCTAGGAGCTGCTGACTACCCTGGAAACTATGCAGTTTTACTCCTGATTACTGATTAGACACCAGGAAGCTCACCCTATCCTGAGAAGAAGATGCAACCTGGTATCTGCATGTCCATCAGCTAACTCTTTTTAAAGAGCTTTTAGAGCAAAGTAGCATTCCAGAAAAAAGAAAAAAAAAAAAACTCAAAAACTTAGTCAAATAGTATTTCTGCAGAAAGTAAGCTACAGATAATGACCTCTCTCAGGTTATATTGACCCTGGCGCTGGCCCCACCAAAGATTTCTGGCACTCACAGAAATTTCAGCATTCCAATTTCTTTTGCTAGGTATTTGACTTACTTAGTGAAAAATAAATATGCACAAAAAAAAAAATTAAATGGAACACTTCCTGACTCATGTGCTAAAACTAACAGTTTTCACAGTGAGATTTAGAGTAAGGATTGCAATAGTTCAATTTAGGGGAGAGTGGTTGCTATATTTTTCCTTGAAAGAAAAAGAATATAGGTATCCCTACAGAAGCCTTGATTTATTTCTGAGATGGAACTGAGGATGCTGACTCCTATTTTTGTAAGGGAATATATTTTAGCTACACTTAACAGCTTAGATATGATCCACTGATGATCAGTGTTACTGTTACGATAGAAATGATTTGCCTGCATCTCTGCCTGGGAGAACTAAAGCATTTCACCCCAAAATTTGGACTACAGAAAGATTTCTATCTACTGTGGGCCTGACACCATAGAGGAATGACAACATTTTAAAGGCAATATTGGAAACCTTCAGGGAAATCTTATTCTGTATTCCCACCACAGAATCTGTTTGGAGGAAGTGCTGGGATTTTGGGAGCAGAGGCTCCAGATGTTATTCTTGTAAGCAAAGCCACATTCCTGTGGCCACCTTACACCTCCTTGGCAGTGTACACACCTAGCCAAACATGGCAGCTCAACATAATTCCGAGGAAATCTAGGAGATTTTCCTAATTGAGCAACAAATATGGCAGTACTAGGAGTGGGAAATGGGGAGGTAGAAATGGGACTTGGCTGTATGGAGGACAGTGTGGGGGCACCGCTGTGGTCTGTGTCCCAGGGGAGGAGGGAAAAGGGGGGCAGCGTAAGCAGCGCTTGAGGGTGAGTGAGTGGAGGTTATTTGGGAATCGGGACTGAGATTTTCTCTTTTTTTCCCCTCCCCTTCTCCACGGCTTTCTTCATTTTATTTATTTATTTATTTATGTTTCACCCCTCCTCTTTTTTTCCTCGTTTCTTCTCTCTTTCCCCTTTTCTCCTCCCTTTCCCGTCCCTTTCTTTTTCCCCTGTTCCCCCTCTCCTCGGGTGATTTCCCCTCTCCTCGCCGGGGCCGGGGGCCGGGGCCGGGGCGGTCCCAGCGCCGTCCCCTCCTCCATCCTGCACGGGGGGACGGGATCGCCCCGCCGCCCAGCGCAGCGGCAGCCGCGGCCGGGCAGCGCAGCGGACGCCGGAGCTCTCTGCTCTTCCTCCTCCTCCTACTCGTCGCCGTCGCCGCCGAGCAGCATGGCCCGCTGCGGAGCGGGGCTCTGCCTCCTGCTGCTGCTCTGCGGCGGGCGCCTCGCGCTGCCCGCGGCCGCGCAGCCCGCTCCGCGCGGCAGCGTCTGGTGCCCGAGCCGCTGCCTCTGCTTCCGCACCACGGTGCGCTGCATGCACCTCATGCTCGAGGGCGTCCCCGCCGTGGCGCCCCAGACCACCATCCTGTGAGTGCCGGCGGGGCGGGAGGGCGAGAGGGAGGGCGGCGCGGGAGCCGCGGCCTTTGTCTGCGCGCGGCGGAGCTGCGCGGGGCTGCGCGGGGGCCCGGAGCTCCGCGGGGCTGCGCGGGGGCCCGGAGCTCCAGCTGCTCCAGAACCGGGCGCTTTTGTGCCGGCTGCGCCGCCTGCTCGCTCCTTGCCGAGCGCCCAGGGCTCGATTCATTCGTGCACCTTCTTCCTTTCTTTCTCTCTCTCTTTTTCTCTTTCTCTTTTTTTTTCTTTTCATTCTTTACCACTCTGTCCGTTTTCTGTCCCAAAGCTAAACGCCAAAAGCCTGAAGAAATATTGCGTGCTCCCTCGCTTCGAGGCTTTCCGCGAGGAAGGGGTTTGCTCCACTGACCCGCTTCTGTGTTTCTTGGGATGAGCTTGGCTCTTGGCCGAGCCGCGTCGACCGCGCAAACGAGCGGCCTGGCCGGGAGCAAGGCAGGGCCTCCCGCCACACACCGGCCGGCCACTCTGTGGGATGCGCTCCGGAGGGATCCATAAAGCCCTGGCGTCTTCCAGCTTCCAAGTATTATTTAATGTGAGGAGCACAGCCATTCAGTGCAGAGCCAGTTGCTCCTTGGCAAGCAGTCCAGCCGTTTGGCAGGGCGCGATTAGCTCTGGAGCGCTTGTAATCCTTTTTAGGGAACAATTCAGGAAGCGGGTGGTTAGTGTTTCTTGCATTTGAAACAAAGTACATTTACAGAACACCTTTTGCACTGAGATTACAGGAAACTGGGTAAAGCTAGTTTGGAGATTCATCATCAATGCTAAAAAAACAAATAAAAGCAGTCTTCAGAGTATGGAGTCAGGTCTTAGCAGCTTGGTTTTGTGCTGGGGTAGAGGGGGACTGCACCAGCAGCAAGTATTAAATTGAACCTAGCCAGGGTGGAGCTCCCCTTACCGTGGGTATTTATAATCTTGCAGTGAGTCAGAGGAAAATGTATGAACAAAGCAAGCATTATGCTGGTGTAAGCCCACTAATATATCAATTTGTCTGGTGTCCCCAATGTGAGTTATCATTCCAGTTATAATGCAAGCAGTAGGAATAATGAAAAAGAAATTATGAACTTAGTTTTGGTGCAACAAAGAGCAGTAATTCTCAAAATATGCTTGTGGATGACCAACATTCCTAAAACATAATGGCAGCCTTACTTCTTGTCTGGTAATAAGAGTTATTTATTTATTTATCTATTTATTTATTTATTTTTGGCACATGAAATCATCAGCTAGCTATGGGACAGTTACAAATAAAGACTTCAGCCATACTACTTCTATAAATAGGCAATTCTGCTACAATTCTGAATATCTGTGATGGTTCGTAAGATAATCATGCAGAAAGAATCTCTGGGACAAAAAATAGATATAGCTCATTTAGTAATTAATAGTTTGAAGATGCCAGTTGTGTATATGTAGCTAGGAGTATAGCTATAGTAGCTATAATATTGCTTATCTCTACCTCTCGGATGTATATTAAGAATAATTATGTATTATTCTTACATTTGAAATGTCAGTCCTCCATCTAAGACACTTATTGAGTTACTTTGTGGTTTAACAATTTCTTTTCCTCATTACTAAAATTTGTTTGAGAATTCCTCATTTCTATGTAGCAAAGTTATGCAGGTGGCTCATCATCCACAGAGGGATTTCTGCTTTTAGAAGTAGTTTTGCTTTTAAGCATGAAAATAAGCAATATTTACTTTCTTTGCACTTTTTCTGTCCCAGTTTTTCTTTATTTTGGAGACTGTACATTAAACACATTCCATTGGTGCTGGTGATGGTAGCTGAAGTTTTAGAAATAATGGTTTACTTCCAATTAAATACCTTTCTCCTTTAAAACATGGACCCTATGAACTGTACTGCTGATGAAATAAGCACATTTTTACTGGCATTGGTAAATTCTACATTATCTGTTTTATTTATTCTTTAAGATATGTATTGACTGTGCAAAATGATTGGCTAGAAACATAACCTTAAGGGTTTCCTTGTTTAAAAGCATATATTCATATTGTATTTTGCCAAGCATCCGTTTTGAAGAATGTTCCCTTCTGGAAGCTGAGTTTACTTTGGTCTCTTTCACATATGATTTGTTACATGGATAAAAACAGCAAGGGTCCACAACAGCAAGGCAGCCAGAAGTTTTTCCCCATTTATCAAAAATGTTTCCTCCTAATCTTAGGATGTTTTTAGAGGACTGTTCACAATGTTGCTAACATTGCCCAGGCTCTGTGACATGGACAACAGGAGCCTGAGGATGCTGCCCTCATGGATGGGGGCATCCACCTCCAAAGGGCTTGCCAAGCTGCAGCACCATCTATCCCGTCCTTGAAAGCTGAAGAAAACTTAAACGTTTTCTTCGAGCCTGCCTACTGGCCAGACTCTACCCACGTACTCAGACAAAGACTAAAATTTGTGGAAAGGTTATGTATGCTCTTTGATTTTTTTTTTTTTCCTTTGTAATCTTTCCAGGAGCGTAGTTATTGAAGGAACACACTAAAATATTGGAAGCAAGAGTATCAGTTTCCTATTACTGCTTCTGTTTACACAATACCAACACATTTTTACCAATTGGATAGGTTACAATAGCCACATTGCTTTTTTTCTGCCAGTTTGTAGTGAAAGTCTCAATCCAAAGGGAAAAGAAAGCATGTTAGTTATTTAATTCAGTTTCTACACAGAATCAGAGTCATAGAATCTTCAAAGTTGGCACAGGGCGGCATCCAGGCGGGTTTTGAAGACCTCCAGAGAAGGAGACTCCACAACCTCCCTGGGCAGCCTGTT
>JAUBOD010000729.1:2918665-2989204 GCA_032353885.1 Nothura maculosa
CTTGTCCTTGTTGAACCTCATGAGGTTCCTCTCTGCCCAACTCTCCAGCCTGTCCAGGTCCCTCTGGATGGCAGCACTGTATGCCATGTACTTCATGTTTTTCCCTAGCTCCATGATAATTGTAGATCTGATGTTTCACACTCAGGAGACACATCTGCATGTATGAAATAAGCTAGTGAAAAGGATTATTCAAGGTTTTCAAGAAAATGTATCTTAATAAATCTTTTTTTTTTAATTACTACATTACGCAAATCACACATCTGTTTGTAGTGTACATGAGTTGCCAAAGAGATGGGGTAATGGAAATGGAGTGACATTTTTCATGTCAGTGTTGATTTGTGGTTACATTATGCCTCTTAAGAGAGGCATTTAGAGAAAAGATGCATATGTCCCAGTGATCCATGTGAATTGTGTCAGGATGGGAGTCTCTGGGCTATCAGAAGAGAATGATGCCTGCTGGAAAGGTCTGCATGTGCAAGTGATGCAGGTCAGTTGGCAAAGCAGCATCCTCTTCCTTTCTGAAAGATGAAGGATTCTGCATTCCATCAGATCTCTAAAACCCTCTTAGAAGACTTGCAGCATATTAAGCAGTTGAAATGGGGCAAAAATGCACTTGGAGATTATGAAGGACAAAGCATTTTGGTCCCAAGTCAGGCCTGTGAGTAAGCTGCTGAACACTTAGCTGCTGCACATCAAAGTACATTTCAGAGGCAGACAGAGATATGACATTGTTATAAAGTTCCATTTAAAACATGGAAATCTGTATATATTTAGGATTCAAAAAAGATGAACAGATATGAAAAGATGAATAGACATGAAATAGACATGAAATTTCCTTGAAATTTGCAAATAACTGAATACTGGCATAGATCTTGACAGACTCTTGGATGGGCAGCAAAAAAACATTATATGCCGATGAACGTTTGTTTGAGTTGCACAAAGTGGGGCACAGCATAAGAAGTTTGTTAAAAAAAATCTTAGTTTTTCTTTGAATCTGAGACTGAATTCAGTCTGAGATCGAAATGGCAACCTTTTGATGTCTGTATGTAGGAGGAGCCTATAACTATGGTAGGCGTCTGGGTTTCTGTTATAGTTAAAAGCAGCCTAGCCAACAGAGTTAATAGAGCCTGGACCACAATTCAACTCGCTCCAGAGGAGGCACCTAGGACTCAATATATTTGCTTCTTTTAAGTAACTAGGTCCATTTGAATTCCTCTCTGGTATTCTTTCTAGCACCTGCTGCCTCTCCAAAAAGAGCATAGGTCTCCCATTAGTCTTGTATTAACCTGCCAGGTCCCTCTCGCATAATCTAGAATGATCCAAACCAACAGGAGATGCCATCTTTCTTGGCAACTGACTCAAGCTCCTAGTGTGTGGGCAGCTTAATCATTCTTCAGCTTCACATGGTGTTGACTACTCTTTTGTTGACAATAATGGGAATTTAAACATGCATGTGTAGATGTTGGTAAATAGCCATATAAACAAAGCTAAAAATATTTTCAGATATCAACAGAAAGAAGCTGGTTGCAAACAGAAACTAAGGATTCAACACAGACAGTATTTTACTTTAAAGAATAATGGTTGCTAAAAGGAGAAGATTTCTACTGGTATATACCCATTTGGTCCTATTCTCTGGATACTAACAAACCAAGTGGATGTTTACAACAAAACATTAGCTACTCCAGCAAAGCAACTTCAGAGGATATGCAGGATGTGAACCCTGCTAAAACCATTCCCAGGCAATCTGCGTACGCTGCCAGTGGAGTAAGTCAGGGCCAAAAAATGAGCACATTAATTGGACATTTGCAGAGCTTGGAGAATATGCTTGTCATTAGTACCATGAAGAGGACAAAATGCATGGAGATGACATTTACTTATTGAAGGATGTTAGAGAAGAGTTCACAGGGATGCTGCAGAAGGCTAAATCAAGGGTTTGTTTCAAGAATATATCTGCAAGTCACTAGATCCGCTGCTGGGAAAGTATTTCTGTCTTCTTAGCAGCAAGTCAGCCCTCATCAAATTCTTTGTTGAAGAATGGAAAAGAATCTGGATCAAAATCATGCCTGTCATTTCCTGCAAATATCTCATTGTATATACACATTTAGCTGGAAGAATATATGGTATCATGTTTCCACTCTTTTGGTTTTCATTTTTTTTTTTACTAAGATGTACTTTTTGACAAGTAAAGGCATAACATTTGAGTCTTAGAACATTTAATATGTATTTATTTCTGGAAAGATGTCCAAAACCAAAAATTGATTTGACCTAATATATGACCTATGAGAGTGGCTATCAGTGATACTTATAAACAGCATAGAGCAAACATATAGAGGTTCTTCCCTATTGCCACTTATAGAATTCCTGAGCTACTGGTGTTACTGATGATTTCAATATTTTAAAAAATTCTTCATGGATTTCTCCTCTGTGAGTAACCTGTTACTTTTACTCACAGCAAGGAGTTCTACTAAATTATCATCTTCTGTTGTTTTAAGCTCACAACATTTTTCTTGTGTTGGAAGCAACAGTGAACAGTGAATCCTTCTCCCTTATCTGCCAGACATAACTTTACATCTCTTGATTCTAAGCTTCTTCACTTATCTCTGCGCAAAGTTGAGAAGTCCTAGTCTTATCAGCACAGTGCTTCTTACCCTTCATCACCTGAACTCCTCTTGCCCTGTGCTCTCTACTGTGTTTTGAGGTAAAGTACTAGAAATTTCCACAGTATTTGCATATACACAGGGTATGGGAGTTAACTGGGAATTTACAAAGCAGCATGATAGTCTGTCCATTTTCTATTCCTTTCCAAGTAATTTCCAGCATAACAGTTCCTCTTCTGAGCCATTGTTTTCATACAATCATCAAATGTAACTTAAGGTCATGTCCCAAAGTAACACCAGTTCTAGGCTTCCTTTTGTAGATTTTAGATTGTTTTCTCCATTGGAATAGCTTTGTGTTTGTACACCTTATATCTACATTCTAATAGCCACTCATGGAGTCCTTCTGCTGTTCTTCCTAGTCAGATTTTGTCTGAATAAGTGAATAGCATTAGCAGAACTTAACCATCTTACTACTCACCTCTTTTCTACTTACAAATAAATGGAACAGATCCATTCATAGATCCCTGTAAAATTCAACTAGTGACCTCCCTCCACTATGAAAATTTAACACAACTTACAAAGAGTGTTAAAGTAGTAGTACTGCTTACTTTCTGTACATTTCACTAGATTTTGTAGTGTATTTATTTCTAGGCATGCTAAAAGATTGTCTTGTAATTCTCTAAGCTTTTGGAGCTTGAACTATGGTTAGCACAAGATTTTTGTTTCATTTGTTCTACTAAAGCATTTTAAAAAAATCCTATAAAAGGCATACAGTTCTATGGTCCATTTAATGCTGCTGTTTAACCCTCCAGTTGAAAATCAGTACTTTAAATATTTTTCTGCTGTGCTGATTTTGCTGACAGATAGTTCCAGTGTCCCTGCTGTCTACTCAATTTCCCCTCCAAAAAAGCAAAATGAAACATGACAAATTAGATCAATTTTCATCATTACTTTTGGGAAGTCATGTTCAGGAGGGACACTGAAGAAAATGCGAAATTTATGAGGAGCAGAGACAAACATAGGATTACTCACTGGAAAGTGTAAAAAAGTGGATCATTGGGCATGAGCATACAAGCTCTTTCTGTCCTCATTCCCAAAGAAGGCTGGTGGAAAAATAACAGAGACATGCCTTTTGCTTGCATCATCAGGAAGGTCTGGATCTGTGACACAAGGAGAGGACTGAGCGTCTAGTCTAATAGTCTGGTAAACACATGCCT
This sequence comes from Nothura maculosa, assembly GCA_032353885.1. Classification (NCBI taxonomy): domain Eukaryota; kingdom Metazoa; phylum Chordata; class Aves; order Tinamiformes; family Tinamidae; genus Nothura; species Nothura maculosa. The sequence goes on from JAUBOD010000729.1 coordinate 2,922,480, forward strand.
AAGAGAAAAATAATGACTAATAAATATTTCAGTCTCCTCATTTTTTTTCCCAGGAGCTCTTGATTTCTCTCCTAGGTGAGGTCAATGCTTGCTAAGGGATGAGAGGAGGATGTCACTGGCCAGCAGCAAATGCCTCCCCATGTGGGTAAAGGCTTGTAAGAAAATTAAGTTTAAACGTAGAAGCTAAAATTTTAGCAGAAAATAAGATGTATGGAGAATAAAGGATAGAACAATGTTTGGGGTAAAGATTGAAGGAAGCTGTGGAAAGAAAGACAACATAATACAGTGGAAGAAATTGCTGTTGTTATGAAGTGGCAAATAAAGAACTATTTGGAAAATAACAGAAGAAGAGAAATAGTGCATGATGTATGACATTGTGTAATGTTTTATCCTTTGAGTTATAAAGTGTTCTTTTTACCTGAAGATTTTACTCTATATAATGGGGAAAAAAGAATCCAGATTAATGTTTTTGTACTCTAATTCCATTTAGATTAAGGTTTCCACACTCTAGTTCTATTTGATACAATCGAAAATCATATTGTCTGAATTTTCACCTATTTTGATTTAACTATCAAAATGATTTTTTTAAATTATTCCATATTGGATTTGTATTATTGAGACCCTTTCACAACTTGCAGTAGTTTGTTTCTAGTATTATTCTTCACTTCTATCATCATTTTGTGATGATATATTTTGAACACAGCACATCGAACAAGGATGTGTGTGTGTATGTTTAGTGTTGTATACCTCAGTAATGCTGAAGCTTCTGCCTCTTTCTGGCCTTGGCCTTTTGTGAGACTCTTCCCAAAAAGTCAAAACAAAGTATTTGCAGGCTTATAGGCTCAGACTTCATTTACAGAAAAGGTACGTTTATAAAGATAGAATTTAAAAATCAGTAACACATGATAAATATTTATAGCTTACACTTTCAGTTCATAGTATTTTGTGTATACATGTGGCTTTATACAATGAAAACATCATGGTCTATATATATATATTTACTTATTTTTCATATATAGAGAGGATGTCTGAGTATTTCTATACACATACAGTAAGATTGGAATGACTAGAGTAAATTGTCTTTATCATTTGTTCAGTTTGGATTTGATGAAGGAAAAAGAAAACCCCTGAATCTTACAGGCTTTATTACTGCAAATATGGACAGAGATTCAAGACAATCCAAGGAGGTGGTGCAATGAGAACTGCCTGGGTTGGAATGGCTCAAATATTTCCTTTGTTTCTTTTGCTTATCTAGCTGCCACACCGGATCTTTGATTTTTTTTTTTTTTTTTTTTTTTGGTATGGAATTTTTACTATCCCTAATGGGAGCCAAGTGATTCTTTTAGGAAGAAAATTGAATGAACATTCAAATTATTGCAAATAGCAGAAGTATTCACAAACTTTTTAGAAGGAGATATGAGGGAAAGACTGCTATGAGCTCTCTGCTTCATATCTATTCTGTGTTTACATAAACTGGTTACTTATTTCAAAGCTGAGGATGCTTGAGAGTTTGTGCAGTGCCTGGCATAGGCTCTAGAGCCTTGTGAAAGCCTGGAGAATGAAAACTGCAAATGAACTGAAAGCCACCAGCATATCTGTTTTAACTCCAAAATTAGTCTCCATATACTTGACATTGCTCCCTTTTATGGTGGGATCTGTTGTTGTTGTTCAGATTTTTGGATATTTTCTTTTCTTTCCAGTGGCCACTCCCCAGGACTTACTGAAACTTCTTGCTTCAACATTTTTTTCCCCTTAAATCACTTATTACAACTTTCAGCTCCTTGCTTCTCTAATCTAAAAAGGGAAAACAATATTAATTTGTGTGCAGCATTACCTTAACAGTAATGGATATTTTTGTTGAGAAGTGTCAGTTATATGCAAAAGATTAACCAGATTAGTGGGTTTAGTGTGTATTTGTTAGCCTTTTGGCTGCCAGTTTCCTTCTTATGAGATAATAATTTATTATATAATTTACTAAAGAAATTAAAAAACTGGAGCAGCAGTATGATGGCATAGTAAGTAAAAAATGTGAAAAATACACGGCTGTTTTTCTGCTGGGAGGCTGCCTATCAAAGCAAGATGGCTTTCAAGCAGGATTATGCCACATTATAGTTTGAGGCTAGTAACTACAATTTGGAATCGGGATAAAAGTTTTGATTTGATGGTCTTTTGATAAAGTTTTTCTGGGAAACTTGAGAGATAAGAGTGTTTAAAGCTATTTCAAGCTAAATCAGGAATTGTCTGTCTTTTGTTCTGACTTGATGACACATAGATCTCTAGGTGCGGCTTAAAAAAGTATAAAAGTGCCCCTGTAGGGATAGCATCAGCTCATGCAAATTAATTTAAAAAGACAGCTAGATTTTTCATTGTAGATAAAGTCTATTTTATGTATAGATTGAAAACACAGCTTTCTAGAAAGTAAATGATTCTCAGGCTCCCTGTGAAGATATTTCTAGTAGAGGGTTATCTCCTATGCTTTGTGTGGATAAATTTAAAAAACTCATACTGTTGTGTTTGCTGAGTTTATCAATAAGCTTAATTGCTGGAAATTCCAAAAATGCTGCAACAAGTTCCTTGACTGAGTAGGAGACAATTTTGACAATTTAGCCAAAAAAATCCTTGAGTTGCACATTTGTTTGAGGAATATTGTATGTGATGTTTTATATAGTATTATATTTAGGTTCTTTATGGAATAAATATTCTTCTATTTTCTTTACACATTTTGAGTATAACTTTCATATCAAAAAATGCATAAAATATTGGAAATATATCAAAATATGTCCAAAATGTAAAAACAGAGAGAACTCAATTGAAAATTGCTGTCCGAACCATTTGACAGAGTAACAAATGGCAGGTACTAATGTCCCAGCAAAACATCTGGCTCCTTGGGCAACTCTGTTGGTAGAAATTTAAGCTTTCAAAATCTAAGTGCCAGGTTAGTGGCTTGCTCTCCTGAACCTCTTTAAATTTCACTTCAGATATCTAAGGAAATCCCAGCCTGAGACTAGAATTTGTATGCCTGTGGATTAGATGGTGTATTTGTTCTTCTGACCAGCTTTACCACAAGGATGGTTTAACCATGTTTATAGAGAACATTTTTGCAGGGGAACTTGCAATTTGGTGAATGGTGCTTAAGGAGAGAATCTTTTGCTCAGGTTTCTAAGGCGTCTTTATGGCTATGTTCTTAGCAGAGTGAAGTTCTAATAGTCTATATGTTTTCAAAACATGTAAAACTATTTTGGGGTAGTTAAAAGTTATAAGAATCTATAATTCCTAGCTGAAAATTAATTATAATATTTTGTTATTGAAATAGAGTTTTTTGTATTTGGTTGCAGACAGTACTATAAGCATGATTCTGTTTGAGAAGGCTGCATATGTGGTATATTGAAAGAAAATAGCCTAATGTATTCAAGCAGCTGGTCTATTTGGTATTGTGAGTTCTTACTTGATTTGTTTTACTTTCTTGGATTGGAATTTGGATTCATTTTTAATTTACAGAACAGATTATACCTCTTTTGCAGTTAAGAATCAAAACTACCTCTGTAGCTGAACCGTGAACAGTACTTAAGTTTCTTTTGGTTCCTGGCAGCCAAGAGCAGTTACTCATTGATACCTTTGGTCTACTCAGGTCTCAAAGTTAGCTGAAAAATAAACAGGGAAAAACATTTGTTTTCACTCTGAGTCATTTCCATGATTTAGTTGAGTGCGATACTTTATAAACGCTTGTACTTGCAAAAGTGAAAAGCTGATCTGCAAAGAAGCAAGAAGCAATTGGAAGAAACAGCCTTGGCAGGTCCTGCAACTTCAGGAAATGCATGCTAGTCATACCCTAAGGATCTTCTCCTTGTCACCAGAACAGTCCTGCCCTCAGGAAACACATAAAAAATTAGTTGAATGCAACGTGAAGAGCCTCATTGTGTGCACAAAGAGGCCTGGGGACCATAAATTCCAGGGCTTACTTGCTGGAAAATTCCCATTATGCTATCCCTTGAAAACTACTTGCCACTTGCTTGGTTCTTTCTCTCAGGCCTGCTGCTGATCACCAAAGAACAAAAGCAAAGAGAATTTTTACTTTCTGTGTGGGAACTTATCATGCTTTTTAGGGCTTAATAAAGTAGAGGGCTTATCTTAAGTAGATGATATAGTATAGCGTAAGGCATAGAGTATAGGGAATGGCGTTCAGAAGATCTCGCGATGTCACGGAAAGTTAGGGGCATAATTAATTAGCTTACTGATAATCCCATGGCCACTAATTGGGAAGTAGATGAGTCTTCTCACCTTCTAGAGTATATATACAGATCAAATGATGCAATAAATGCCATTAGCTGCATCCTTATATTGGTGTCTGTGCTCTATGGCCCTGGGACGGGAAGAACCCCAGGTCAGTCCAGCTAGCAAATGAGGCTTGCCGACCCCCGTCGGCAACATTTTGGAAATATTTAGAATTTTAACTTTCCCAAATTTGTTTGTGATTAAGACCGTTCTCTATTTGATTGTCGTGCTAGCTACTATGTGTGTGATTTAAACATCTGATTAAAAAAAAAAAAAAAAAACAGGTTTGCGATCGACTTATTCTTCATTTTTAGGGCTTTTTTGGCAATGCAAACTATGTGTTCTAACTTTTCATCCTTTGCAAATACATATGGTTGAAAACATTTTTCTTTCAGTGACGACTTGTAGAGAACTCAAATTAAATATAATGTTTTTGTAGGAAGTATATGAAGTTGCTCTCCCTGTAACTCTAGAGATATTTATATTGTCTTAGTGATAGCTAGCTTGTAACTGATAAGGAGTGATGAAAACAAGCTGAAAGATTTGTGTTCAAAATGAAAAATATCATATTAAATTCTGATTCTTAAACATTAAAGCATTAAGCATAAGCATATTAAACATAAGGCATAACAATTATGAAGAATAAAGTAGTTTAGGATGTATATTTTATCTGGTTTTCTTCACCAATATTCTACCCTTTTTGTCTTAGAGGTAAAAAGAATATTTGTAAGCATAATTTTAATCAAACAATGTTTTATTCTTCCTCGTATTTTTTTTTCTTCTGTTAGTATGATGAAATAATTACAGAGATATTACAAAGTACTTTTTAATTAATTGTTGACTTAGTACTGGCAATAGTAGAACTGCAAAGAAGATGATACACAGTCTTAGCCAAACAAATGGAATCTCCAGAGGCCATTGGAATTTAAAATAACTAACAGACAGTGAGATGACTACTAACATGTCTTTGGAAATTTCACAACCAGCTCTAACATTTGTGATGATCAGATTTTTTTCACTGTTTTATCTGGATGAATCCAAAATAACTTTTTTTTAAGAAGACAAAAATGTGAAGAGATAAGAGCTGTAGGCATTTTATTTAGTTCAGTTTTTGTTTCCTAATGTGAAGTAAAATGACAGGAGTCTGGATAGATCCTATACAACGTGCTAAAGCACTATAGTATACAGTAAAAATGAGGTGTTGTATCAATTTTTAATACTTCATTTATTCTCTAGATATATTCTGTGAGTGGAATTGTTTCCAGATGATCAGGAAACACAAATGAGAAAAGAGTAGTAGCTCTAGCAATTGTTTTAGTCATATTTTTGTGCATAATTATGAGGGTGATGTTAGCATGGGCATAGCATGATGAAGGAGGCAGGATCAGTTCTGTCCCAGGAGGTCATTCAGTGAAATGCTGGAAGGTTGCTGCAAGGAGCCAGGCTGCAACCAAAGGATAAAGTATCTGAGTCTTTGGTTTTACTCTCTAAGTCAGTAGTGCTTGTACAATAATAGTAGAATGTCCTTGACATCCCCTGAGAACAAATATCCCAATGATTTCTAAACCTGAAATGTTTATAGAGTCTAACATGTTTGAATCTACTGTGGCAATCACTGTGTAAAAAATAGCTGAGAAATACATAACCATGGGAAACATAATCATGGTTGAAATCTCCTAGTGGAAAGACTGACACATAGATTAATGATAAATAAAGGCTTCAGATGGCTACAGTCAAATTTAGATGGTATTTTTAGATGTAGTAATTTTTTTCAATTTTCCACATCCTTTGGCTTGATGTTGATTTGATTTTGCAAGATCTCTGTTTGAACGGAAGGAGGAAAAATGAACATTTTTAGTGAGGTTAATATGTGAACATTGGTCTCTGGCAAATTCAGTGGTAATGCAAGAACATGTCTGCTGCCTTGGTGAAACTGCAGAGTTTTATGAAGAAAACTTCATAAAAATGTGGTGCTGTGGAAATCCCACTTTCTTGCTGATTTACCAGTGGAAAATCAGACCTGGTGAGCCTTTTGGCTCTCTCCCTGTCCTCCTGTGTGGCTACATGTTGCAATGGGCCTCATTGTTGCTCGGTGCTCATGCTGAGGCCTCTGCATGAGTGGCCTCGTTGCAGGTCACGTTGCTGGCTGCCTCTACGTCTGAGTCATGGTTTGGACCAGAGTGGTGTGTCCAAGGTCTTGTGAAGGATGCTCTGATACTCCCATACACCTGCAAATGCCCATAAGAGGACACATTTGCTCTCATTAATTTGCATGTTCATTTGCTTGCATCTGCTTCCTGTTTTCTTGACAGAAAGAAAGAACTAATCCTTACAGAACTAAACCAGAAAAATCCACTCTGCAAAGCATAGTCTTTGCTCTTATGTTTTCCTGCTTATGTTTCCTTTTTTTTTTTCTGATGAGATTTTCATTTACTTTTCTTGATTAGTCTATAAGAAACCATAAATAAACATTGATATTCCTCAGGAACTATTTTTAGAAAAAATAATGAATGGTAATCACCATATATAGCTAATTACTTGCAGAGAGGGGAATGTGAAAACATATGTGTTCAAGCTGGTAACACAATTGGACTAGCCCATTTTTAACAGTGAGTATAGTTAACTACCAGAATGATATGTGTTCTCTTGTGCTTCATTCTTGGTCTCTTTGAATCACAGTTATACGTTTTGCCAAAGGCGTCTTTGTCTCCATCAGAAATTATGACCTGTCATACATGGGAAGTCAAAGGATTATAATCCTTAGTGAGTTGCATGGCAGCACTGTTGATAACCTCTTCATTATTTGGTTTTAGAATTGAGTCTTCCTGAGAGGAGTAAAGACAATTTGTGCATTTTTATGTAATTTCTCCAGGCTACACAGAGACTGTTATATCTGTTTCACTTCTGTTCAGCCTTTTAATTATTCTTTTAAAGATAGCATGAGGATTAGAAACAATTATAAAACAAAATCTCTAATTTAAAAAAAGTATTTTCTCTGTGATGGATGGGCTTTGGGAACCCCTAAAGTAGCAGGAAGAGCAATGATCATGCCAGGGTCATATTTCCTCATGTAATGCTTGTAAATTAAGGCTAGATGACTAAAACTTTGAACAAGTAATCTATACTTCCAACCAGAAGTTGGAAAAAATTGGCATCAATTGCAATGAGGAATCTGAAGTCTTAGGAAGACAATACTGTATTGCTATTCATTGAGTTCACATTTAAATGTTTTCTTTTCAACTGTAAAGGGAAAATAATTGTTAGTTAAACATAATCCTTAGCTCTGTCGTTCACTGGAGAAAATACCTGATAAATGTATTTTTAAGACTTATACACTTTAAACAGCTCAACGAATACTTCATACTAGTACAAATTGGCTATTACTTGAATTGGGAAATTTATATGTTAGACACATTAAATTCTGTTTGTTTTTGAAACTACTGCTTTATAATTGAGATGAGTATTGCCAAATACATTTGTATGCTGTTTTCACATTTTACTAATTTTATGATCTTATCATTCACTTCTCTTATTAAACTTAGTGGTATAGCAAATATTATTGACAACGACATCCACTTCCCATGGAAGAATTCTGTCATAGTTTTTGCTCTGAGAGGACAGTACCTTTATTTTATGTGCTAAGATGATTTACGCATAATAAAATATCTCAATGTTAATTAGAGAAAATCACATACTGTATATAGTAATTAGTCTGGGAAAGAATTCATCCAGAAAATAAATCCCCAAGAAAATGGTAAATCTACAGCTTTGTAAAAGCTATCATCTCATTTAAACTAAATCTTAAAATTAGATGAAAAAAATTTGTTTCTTCTAGTATGCCAGAAAAAGTTTTGCTGATTGTAGTGAAGATAAATATAAGTAGTGATATAGTTAAGAACGAGTTTTATTTTTTTAGAGTAGTGGACTTTTCTTTGTTCAACAAAGTGACACTTTTTTTTTTCACAGGGCAGTAGTTAAAGCAGCATTAAAGTGCCATTGACATCATCCAGTTACTGCACTGACTTGATTATATAACCTCTTTTGTGCAATTTTCATGCTCTGTTCTGTTTGAATGTTTTTACTATGCTGATGGCTGTTTTTCATTTCCTGCTGGGATGACCTTGAATAAAAAAAGAGTAAGAATAAAGTAGACATAAGCAATGTAGTCTTGCTGGCATTTGCAGATCCTTTGTTCTGCATTGAGGAACATAGCAGTTTGGCATTTATGTTATGGGTTATTTCTGCTGGGTAGTAATTAATCTTCTACTGTTAGAAAAAAGAATACTTTTTTCAAACTCATTTTGTTCTTTTGAATTACTTTGACCTTGACAAAGTGATCCACTTATGACAATTCCTATTTTATTGAAATATCTGAAAAGAGTAAAAGTAATGATCAAGGCAATAGTTATTTTCATATAAAATGGCTATAAAATTACTCCTTCTTTCCTAAAAGGAAAAGAGAAAAGCTAATTTTTTTTTTGTTTTGTTTTGGTTTTTTTGCAGATTTGCTATATATTATGCAGCTGAAGGAATTGTCACTTGTTAGTTTTGGTGTTTGTTATTGGCACTAATAAACATTTTGCAACTACTTTTCTATATGAATAAAAGAATATATAATATTTTACATCCAACTCTTTTTCAGACTTTTGATATTCTTGATTTTCAGGGAGGGTGCAGTGATGCAACTATCCTCTGAAAAAAGTTTGTATTATTCATGTTGATCCTTACCATATCAAAAACACTACTTTTTTTTTCTTAATTTTTCACATGATAGTAGTGTAGATTTTATTGCCATACAACTAACGTTCACATATGGAGAAGAATGTGAGTTTTAAATAGTTTTCATCAGCTCTTTTAAGAGTATCTACCTTGTAGGGATGAGAGTTCCCTGCAAGTTGAGTTCTTTTATCATCCACACTCCTAGCAGGCAAGAGCCTTTCGATTTTTTAAGATACATAGATACGTACTGCTGTAAGGATTTTACTTAATTTGTACTGAGCAAATATCTCTGATGTAGCAGGGAATTCAATTCAAGATATTTCATGTCCTAAGTTATTATCCAAATACTATCTTGAAAAGCAGCACTTACTTTCATTGCTAATTAAAAAAAAATAATAATTTTGAATGTTGCAGCATTTTGGTTGTTAATGAAGATTGAAGTCATTCATGAATTAAATTAATGATTTAAACTTTAGTATATCATGGAACTATGTTGATTATATCCAAAATGCTTTCTTTTTTTTTTCTTTTTCTAAAGCTAAAAGATATATATTTTCTATAAAAAGTATAAAATCAGATGCTTTAGATATAATAGGTAAATATAAATTAAATTTATGTTTAAGTGCATTGTTTTATTTTGCCCATGGTAAATCTGATCTTTTTTCCCTTTAATCTGTCTTGGTAGACACCATTTTTGAAGAAACAGCAATCCCTCTCCTTTCCTTTGGAACTTCTATGGGCTGTTTTAGGCTTTATGTACTTGAGTTTTCAGTTAGTGTTTGTTAGCAAGTATGAGCATGATTTATATCCTATTATATCTGAGAATGATACACTGGAAAATAATGGTTCAGCGGAAATCTCATAAAGTGCAAGTGTAAATCAGCATTTTAGTTGGTTTTGTTGAGAACATCTAACATTGTTAAGCAAAGAAAACACATTTTAACTTTTGGGCATGAAAAACTGTAAAATGTTGGAAAATCTTTGAGCATTTATGGTGATCTTGTACAAATTCTGAATTAAAGGTGATGCAGAACAACAGGTCTACCTGAAAGTGATTTACTAAGTAAGAGCATAATCTTGTGTCAGTCACAAGATTAGTTAGGATTAGTAGAAATAATACTTGATTAGCTTAGCTTGATGGTAGTCTTCTTTAGCCTCAACAATGAAAAATTGTTCCATTTTTTAATAATGGAACAAGAAAGTGTCCAATGTAAACCTAGTTAGCTCCTTTTTATTAAAATTTTGGGGATGCCCTTATTGGGGAATACATGATTCTAACTCTTAAATTTGGAAATGTTTCCTGATGTTACATGTTGGAAATCTTGCTTCTCTGACCAGCAAAAGAACCTTCAGAATCATTATTTGTTTAGATGTCTTTGCTGTGTATAGTGTTAGACTTTTCTACAGATGTTTAAAACTACTATTTCCTGTCCTCTGGCCTGGAAGATAAATACCAAAGGTCTGAATTTTTTCATCTGTCTTTGTTTTTATGAAGTATTTTCTTTAAAGTTATTAATTTTAAAGCATTTGCTTCTATTTTAAGAACACTGTAATTAATTCATGGAAGACAATAGAAAACTTTTATAACCTGTAAAAATGGAAACTGTACTTGTAGTTTTAATACTAGGTTTGAAATTAGTTGAAATATTGGTGTCCTGATTTGTCCATTGCATATGTACACAATGCCACAAGTGGAACATGTTTAAAGAAATCACACTATAAAGTGTTTCTAACGCCATAAGATAAAGTTGGTTAATAGCTTGGAATGCTTTTTTGGTTTCTATTTTTTTTATTAAATACTTTAAATCTTTGTGTCGTAACTAGATTTTGTGACATGCAAATAGAAATGGCAAATGAAAAGCGGTTTTCTATATACACTCAATATAGGAATTAAGGTTATTTTTGATATTGAATTTGGTATTGATCTTGCTGTCATCTTTTGATGTGTGTGACAGTAGCATGTGACAGCATGCTACCAGCCCTACTTTTAATCAACTTGATTTCAAACACTTCATGATTTTCTCTGTTAACAGTAGAATGAACCAACAGAAACTTCCAAAGTCAAGCATGTGCAAAAAGGGATTTGAATTAATTTTATTGAGAGGAATGTCTATGTAAAAGTACACTATGTAAAGTATTTTATAAAAATAATGAGTTCTAAAGCCTTAATTCTTCCTCTTATGGGTCCTTTTGTGACAATAAGGCAGTTCTCCCTCCTCCCCTATTGCTCATGCTCCTGGAAATCAAAATGGCACCTAATGTGGTTTTTTTATATATTTTATTTTAATTTCAGTATATTGTCTGCTCTGAGTAAAATAAGTTCTTTCCCTAGCATAAATTCAATATGTTTGGAAGCTGTGTAATTCACTGTATATGCTATTATTTGATTTTCACACACACACACCCATATACACACATATTCATACAAATTGCATTATAATCATAAATGAAAATGTAAGCCAGAGACTGACCTCCAGATATCACAAACCTTAAAATTAGTTTCTGCAATATACCATTGACATTTTATTTGGGCATATTTACTTGTATTTATCTTCACTGCGCACGTGTAGGCCATTGTGGCGGTAAGGGATGCATCTAAAATGCCCACAGAGCAGGTGTTTCTTGCAGGCCTCTTGCCCACGCGCCGCGGGATGTGTTGGCAGCACGAGCAGAGCAGCGGGAGCCAGCGCCTCTGCAATGCGATCCGCAAGGTTGGCCAAGTGCTAAATTGCCAGCGTGCTCCCTGGCACGTTCTTGGCCCCGGCACTCGCTGCTATCCCAAGCATTTCTGGTAGGGCTCCACATGCTATCGCAAAGCAGATGACACAGGGCCAGGGAAATAATACAGAGTGTATTTAGTTTACTTGGCCCCATCTAAATGTTTTTTTGTTTGTGTTATGCAGGGGAGATGGAGTTCTTCAAAGCAGTAGATTTAGCTTTTGTAGAAAACTGTCTGATTGTGGCGTATTTTTACAGCTTAAATTATTAAGCTCTGGAAGGTCACAAGGAGGAGGAAAGTGATAACCATTACTATCTACGATATATTTGGTCGTAGACAGAAATAAAAATTTTAGGGCTTTATAGAGAAGGGAAAGTTGTTCTAGCTGTAGTGGCTCTCCTTTTTTAAAAATATACTTGCATGTGGATGTGTTTGAGAACTAAAGCTAAGAGATAACTCTTTAAAAATTCTGTGAGGTCAAGCTGAAATTTTCCAAAGGAAGATATGTAGTATTCTTTTGGATAAATGCTGTTTTTACAGAATGACAAGTTAAGAGGTTTTGATACAAGAAAATTACAGTAGCATACTTTTTAAATGACATTTTAGTACCATTATCATGGTTATATATGATTTTAAAAAGCAATTGTTTTCACTGTGAAGTGTGCAATAAAAGAAACAAACTGAATTAGTAGTTAGCTACACCAAATCTTTGCTTGAAAAAAAGAACATATGACATTTTAGTTTGGATCACTATTTAAGGTCAAAATCCTCAAAGCTCACAATCCAAGAAACCTTATCATGCTGATTGACCATGCATTATTTCAGCAAAACAAAATGGTTTAAGAATTTGGGATCATATTGGCCTTGCTTGAGCTTGCAGAGTTTATTCTTTATTTCAGTGCTGTCCTCACTTTCTTCAGCCTCCCATCCTGGGCCTCGTGTTGTTGTTGCTGCTCTGCTTGGCACTCTCTTCTGCCTATGTGCTCATGGAAAAGGGGTTCCTAAAGCCAGGCAAAGATTCCTGCTGACATGTGGTCTCTAATGGGGCAGGATGATGTTTTGGGCCTGACAAACTGTGCTTGTGTTTGGTATAGCATGTATTTTTTCTTCATAGCAGTATGGCATTGGTGAATGATGCTCATTTCTGTCACTTGCTGAAATTTTTGAATAATTTCTGAAGAATTTGAGAGCTCTCCAGTTGCTTCGAATTTTTAACTGTTATTGAATTGGATTATTTTTGCTTCATAGAGGTTTATAACTTAAGGAGTGTGTCTGATCTGAGACATCTTGCAGCATGTTTGCAGCCACTGTAAATTTGCCAGCACGTTCATATTTAACAAGCTTACTTTGCCTTCTTGAATCCATATCTTATCATCCATGTCTTGAAATATTGAAGCATATCTTATAGAAGATTTTTGCGAAATTGTATTTGATACTAGATTTCAGTTAGATAACTAATTTTTGTTTATTTTCTATTTTTCCTCCACCTATTTTTAAAAGTATGGTTACTTTACATAAATTTTCTCTAAACCATTTCTCTGATTTGTTTATTTGTACGGCCTTGTATTAAAACCCTTGACTTATATATATGCTTAGTGGCATATATAACTATGCTATTTCCCTTATTCACCCAGCTAATTATCCTGCTATATAAGAAAACATAGTTTGTCATAATCTCTTCTTGAGACATATGTAGTGGTTATGACTTAATAACTTTATGCTCTATGTAGAAATAACTCACGAAGGAAAATTGTAACAATTTAGAGAAAAAAAGTGTTTGTGTGCTCCTGATTTTAAACATCATTTGTGGTCTCTCATCGTTATTCTTGAGGATTTGGGGCTGACCATTTAATCTAAAAAACTTAATGCATAGCAAGACTATTTGCTGAGTTAATATATGAAGTCTCCTTTAGGGGAACATACCATTAAAGCCCATTAAACTTAGATTAACAAACAGGTTTTTTTTTTCCAGTTTTACTGTATTTTTAGTAGTAATTAAAATATTAGTCTTCATTAAAACTAATTTTGCCATTTCAGCCTGTTGAAAGATTTTATTTACAAACAACCAATTCACTCACCTCTAAGAAAAATCTGGCTGTTGTGTTGCCTCCTGCAGGAGAGAGGTTGTCTTGATGCTTGCAGGATGGTGTTTTTAGGAGTGGATGGGGGAAGACGGAGGCAAGGAGAGGAGACCTTGAGATGTGGACCCAGCTCCTGGTCCCCTGGGGGAGCTAGGGCTGCTTAGGGCTCACCTGGCTGGAGAACTAATCCAGTGGCAGGGGGAATGTGTGCACTAAGGTAGTTTGGCACTTGGGGGAGCAGGGGGCAATGGTCACCATGGCCAACTCTGCAGTACCCCTTGAAGAGGCCTCCTCTGTCCTATCTCTCTGTAAAAACAGTTTTAATCTCCTTGAACTGAGCATTGTAAAATAATATGAAAAAATAGAAGGAAAATTATAATTAATTAAGAAAAGTATTTGCTTCAAGCAGCTGGATTTGAGAATTTAAAGGCAGGCTAAGGTGCAAAGTGTCTAGGTCTCGTTATGCAGAATGAAGGAATGAGTGTCTTAACCATCATGAAAGCTGTCTCATTTCTCTTTTTTTCCTGTTACCCCTTTCTGTTGTCTGTTCAAATGCATTATTTCCAAATAGAGGGCAAATGCAATGTGACTTAGTGAGATTTAATTCAAGAGTTACATGCAGTTCCTGAGGAAGGGAACAACCCTAGCAAATAGGGGTCCAGCCCAGAGATGGGTGTCAGTGCTGCCCACTAAGCCAGGGTATGCTCTATTTTGGTGAAATTTCTTGTTAGACTTTGTGTTAACACTGGGATTTGCTTTGCTTCCTTTCCTAGGCAAAAGCCATAATTTATGGACAAAATATTTTTATTTAGTTTGCTTTTTTTCATATGAAAAAAACTACTCTAAACTGATTCTTTTCTGTTTACTCTACAGAGACCTAAGGTTTAATAGGATTAAAGAAATCCAGCCTGGAGAGTTTAGACGGCTTAAAAATCTGAACACACTGTAAGTCTTTTTTCAACCTAAGGTATTTTCCCTTTTTGATGTAATATAGTTGCTTTGATACTGTGCCAAATTTGCTTTCCCCTTCATAGGTAAGTAGTCTCACATATTTCAGTTGTAGTATTTACACAGGTGAATGAAGCAAAATTTAGGCCTAAAATATTTGAAACAAGGGATAAAAGGTATGTGCCTATTACAGTAAAAATTCAAATTATTTACATCCTAATTTTTATTAACATTCTTTCATAAGAAATATGAATAATTTAGAACTTTATCTTTTTTTTTTTTCAAATCCAGTATTACATATTGTATCCTACAGTTACAAAATGCCATTCAAAGATGTTCAAATGAGTTTCAGTTATGAAATACTTGACAAAATCTGTTCTCAAAGTTTCAGAGCAGTCCCACTCTAATGGACCAGCCAGGACAGCAGAAGAAGGCAGAAACCTTTGCTCTTGCAGAACCTCCTTTTACAGAGGTCTTTCATACCATATGTTTCTGAATAGAAATCCATCTTTAGTGAAGATTTTTTTTTTTACCCTTCCATGATGCACAGAATATGCGTATAATCATTTCAACTTAGTATCTCAGCCTTTCCTTCAAACATGACTCTTGGAATGCATCCGTATTTCTATTCTCTAATATATTTGCAGAGACGAGGAATTATTAATGTGAAGAGTTGTCTTTCTTTTAAAAATGCAACAGTGATAGCTACAAATTTGACTGCCTCTTTTTTAGAGCACGTCGCAAATGAGTTAAAATATAAAGCAAATGAATTGAGTTTTGCATCATTATTATGTATCTATCCTGTAAGCATATAAAAACAATTTATTGAGATATCATAATGTTTTAGTCAGATTAGAAAATGATAGGACATTCCCCCCAAAGTATTTTGTCCAAATCTCTACTGCCTTGACATTTTCAATGACTATTCCTCTTTTCAGTCACCTTTCATCAAACCTCTGTTCAAGCTCAGTCCCTGGTTCTGCAATTCAGTTTTTATCAAATATGCACCTTTGGGTTTTACCTGTCCCAAACCCTGAGCTCAGATCCACAAGTCCCAAATAAGTTTGGAATTTCATACATCTGTGCAATCAAGTTTGGGGAGAAAGCTCTGAATACAGCCAGTTGCATTAATGTATGATGTAAAGCACACAGAATATTGCTAAGAAATGCTGTAGTGAAAGCCGCTTAGATCTAGCTGTTAATAAGAAGTCTCTGTTAATATCCATTTTATGGATTTTAACTCTCCGTTTAGACTTGGAGAGTTTTTTTTCTGATCCATCCTAACCTCAAAATACCTGCAAAAAGTCAGAACATTTCAGCTTTAGAGGACTCTTTTTTTTTTTTTTGTCTCATCTTTTTAGAATTCACACCTGAAAACTACTAATAGCATTTCACTTCGTTTCTGCCAGCTGCTACTGTTAGGGAATAATAGTTGTTGCTTTTCTTTTTAATGCTGCATTTATATCTGCTGTTACATTTCTGTCTTTTTTTCTCCTATGGTTCTCTCGTACAGAACTTTTAAAATAAACATTTTCTTTTCCATAGGCTTCTAAACAACAATCAAATTAAAAGAATACCTAGTGGGGCATTTGAAGACCTCGAAAATCTGAAATATCTGTAAGTTAAATGATTGCAACCAAAATGCAATTGATTTTAACTCATGAAATAGAAAAGTATTTTAATCTGACTCTCTGTTTCATGTCACATACGGCTTTGAAAACCTGTGAAATTAAATTACGAGGGGTGGAGAAAGAGAGAATTTTAAATCTGTCTTTCTATAAATAGGTGGTTTTAGATTTGCCAACAGAAGACTGGGATATTTGTTTATAGGCTGCTGGTTTTAAAGGAGGTACTAGCTCCTATTTATCAAATGCAATTTGTAAAATAATTTTTAAAGGAGTATATTGAAGGGTCTAAGAGCCCACTTGTTAAAGGATGCATTGAAATTTCCATTACAGATACGTTTTTACTTTGCATTTTGAAAAATGGGTTAGGAGCAGCTAGTCCAAATTTTCTGTTTATATAAGCCTGGAATTTATATAAACTTTTTAACTACCATCCAAATTGTTCACTGGATGTAGTATAAATTTATAGGTGAATAGGAGAATCTCCTTGATGAACCATAGGGACAAGATCTTAAAGCAATTAAAGCAATAATTCAAAAAAAATTCCATCTAATTTTCAAAATTTTAACTAGGATAGATATAAGAAGGAAGGACGTGGGAGGGAAATAAAAATCACATAGATTTTTGCAGATATGCCACTTGGTTTTCAAAGCTGTGTTTGATTACATTCTCTAGTCTCATTTTTATGTATATCATCTTTCAATAATAAAATTGTTTACTCAGTATAAAAGTGCAGGAAAGAGAACATTGAACAGACTGTCCCCAATACATTATTAAAGTACATACTGTATTTTTATAGGACATGTTTATGTAGTGGAGCTGATGTTTTGTAACCTTAGATGTAAAATAAGTGAAGCACTTAAGATGTACTAATTCAGGATGACCAAATGACTTTACATTGCAACTGTACAGAAATGTTGTTAGGTTCTTATTAGTTCTTTATCTTTACATGCTTTTTTAATATAAATGTATTGAAACTAGAATAATACAATACTAAAATATACCCTATTCAGCTCAATGAAAGAGTGAAAAAAGCTTAGTGAACTGCTCTGTGCGTTTGTTTTCATATATATCTTTATATATATATCTTCATATATGTCTTCATTTCATGAATTTCTATATCACTAAGGGGAAGATGTTTTTCCTATTCTTCTTTCTCTCTGGAAACTTTAAATACATAATACAGAAGATGATTATAGAAGCTGACTGTGGTAGTGGATTCAGCTGGAGAAATATCTTCTTTAAAACTATCCTCTCAGTTTTGCCAAAGTTGACTTTAAAACATTTTTTGCCTATTTCAGTGCACTGTGCTGTAAGTGTCCTGAATCCGTTAACTGTCCGTTAAAATGATCAAATCAAACTGAATCCTTGTAGCAGCAGATGCAAACACAGAAGGCTCAAGTACCAAATGCAGCTGAGCTGCAGTGACAGTTTCAGTTGAGTGAGCACAGGCTAAGTGTATTCTGTGGAACAAAGGAAAACAATAGGATCCCAATAGGGTCATCATCAAATAGAAACTAGGGAGAAGGAGATTGTTAATTAATAAAAGTTAGAAATATTTTTCAGGATTTAGTCTTACATAGACAAATGATCTGAAGTGTTTTAGGTTTACTTACTAAGGACAACCTGATCCTATTTGCAAATACAGCTTCTTCTATTTCAGAGAAGTTATTGGGACATTATGCTGCTCGTTATGTTAAGGGAATTGAAGTATTGGATTATAATTCTCAAAACGTGTACATTCTTGAGTAATTTTAAAAAGCCTATCTTTTCTCAATGGCTCAGATTTAGCAAAATTATAAATCTTATGTATATAAAGAAAGAAGGTCAGTATCCAAAAGAGATCAAGATCTGTTCTTATATCTCTGCTGCATATCTTTTTTATATTTTCAGAGAATATATTTTTTCCTGTAGGAGATATAGTCTCAGAATTTTCAAATGATTCTTCATATTATTTGTATTTGAAATTGAGATGCATTTATTTTCAGAACTGTCCATCAAGAGAACAAATATTGATAAAGATTAATGATCTTGCCACAATTTTCTGTACATTAAAAATATTAATCATTATGGAAGTTGGCACTTAAATTTTTTTAAAAAGATGCATATACATATTTTGGAGCTCATTTATATACTTTTGTTGTTGCTCTTTATATAATTGAAATATTGACAGTTCCATAAACAGTTTTGTATGATTATGCTGTTTGTGGTAATAACGTTTTTGAATTCGTATACTAAAAGCTGAAAGAAAACAAATGTCATTATAATTGTTTTGCTGGAAAAGCAAAAGGGTATTTTCTCTGTCTTTCTGTCTTCCTTCTTTCATGTAGCTTAGAGTTGGCAATGTGATTATTCTGTAAAGATCAAAAAAGCATTAGTAGCTTGAACATCAGTAGCAGTATGTATTTTCTGTATCTTTACACCTTGTACTTCAGCAATTTAGTATAAATTTTCTTGTTACATTCCCTGGTCTTTGAGGGAAAATATAAACACTAATCTCTACAATAACATTAAAAGTTGTCTTCATATGAGCAAAATAGCTGATAATCTCCTGATATACCATGTTTGTGTATATGTATACAGTACACTATATACCTTATTGTCTTCCTGTAAGTTGTTAACTGACTTGTGGAGACAGATAAGCAAGGAAAGCTCCTCAAACTTATAACAGGGATGCATGCAGGTTTGTGAAAAATTGATAGGATAGTCCATTCTCATCCTGAAACTCAACAGTTTACTCTCCAAGAGAGAAGATAACTGAAAGTTCAAGATAGAGGCATATTATGGGTATAACATGTGGGGTGCTATGTGGTCTGGAATCAGCAGTTGAAACATTGAGGTTAAAGTAACAAGGAAAGACTTTAGGGAGGAGATATGGGGAAAATGTAAGCCAAATGTACCACAGCAATGACTTATCTTTTCTGGATAAGAGTAAAGTGTTTGATAGATACAGAGCAGTATCTAGCTAGAAGTTTGAAAGAAGTGCTGGAAATAAAAATGGAAAAATAAAATTATTTTGACAGCAATATAGAGGCATATTCACTTAATAAGAAAAGGTTAAGAATCATACGAGAAAGCTGTGATAAGAGGGACTGAAGGCTGTTGCTTAGCAGTATGAAATTACTAGTTTTGGAAATGTAGCAAGATTTGATCTTGATTGATGAATTGAGTAATATTGATGGAATATACATTGCAGATTTGCCAAATTGCTGACCTTTGTTGTTGACCTTTCTTACCTTACAGTTCTTTATATCTCCTGCTTATATTATATTCTTTGTATATAATCTTATGCCATTGTTGCTGTTATGGTCATGCACCTTTTTCAGTTGAATGCCTCCAATGGTCCCTAGTCTCATGTCTTTTTATTCTGTGAGCTGCCACCTTTGTGGTTCTAAGTCTCTTTGCTATTTTTATTTACTTGTCATATTTTACTCTACACTGCTTCATATTGTCATTACTTTGTACCTTTTCTTTTATTTCCCTCTAACACAAAAATACCTCTGTTGACTACATGACTTTTTACAGTCCTTAAAATTATCCTTATAAAGAACTTTTTAAAAAATAAAACAAAGCACAAAAATCCTTAAGACTAATTGACCCACTTCTCTGACTTTTGGTCTGTTTATTTCCAAACTGTGACCAAGTCCTCTGGCCACAATTGGTTCTAATTGAGTTTCTTGAAAGTGCTATTTCTTTGTGAACTCTGCAGGGGAAAAATAATAAAAGTTTTAGAAAATAACATAGTGTCCTATTAAAATATACCCCTTGCCATTTAAATTCACTATTTTTTCATCCTTCTAAAAATGGTAAAAGTTTTAGCTGTGCTAACAGAGATTTTAGGTAGGTCAGGCTACTTCGTCCCTATCCATACTTTAAATTAGTTTCCTGCTAATGTAACTGGAATAAATTCTAAGAATGTTTTCGTTAAAAATTGGTTTAGTGTTTGTAAACTTTCACTTCTTAGGCACAGCTGAATTTTAGAAAGATTTAATATTTTTGTGAACTTTGCTGAACTGTATTTTGTATTCTGTCATATCTCTACTCATTAGATAAAATACATATAGTTTTTTTTTTTTCTAATTAATATCATATCTATTTCTCCTCCATGAAGCATCTGCACTACTCTAAAGTGTGGTGAACATTTCTGTCGTAGGACATATCATTTACGGGGCTATTGGTAGTTTGTCTGTAAAAAGGAACCGGGATGGATGGAAGTCAGTGGCCTGTCCCGTAGCTGCTGTGTGAGAGGGTTTCTTGTTTAGCATGGAAAAAGCTGTATTTTAAGAATGAATTTCAACTTGTTTCAGTAGATTCAAAATTAAGATGGGTTCAAATCTGGAGATATACTGTGGATGTACACTATACTTGCCTGTACTTACCTGAAGCTTTTTATCAAAAGCAGATGAAAGAGTGTTTTCAAATGTTCAGATGTTTAGCACTTAGAGGAAGCAGCAGTAATTTGCAGATTGCTAAGATAAAGAAAATTGAACTGTCTATTCAGTTTTTGTGATTTTCCAAATAGTGAGAAGATATAGTGCATTTAAAGTTTTAGCTGCAGTATTATTTGGTCTGTTGTGTCAAAAGAAGTTTGCAGCATTTCCGGTAAGTTACTGAAAACTGTAATGACACAAAAGCCAAAAAGGCTACTAATAAAATGTCTGCTCATGAAATGGTATGTGGTCCAAAATGTCTTCAACTCTGTTTTGTAGAAATCCATGCTTCATTAATCATTTGCCAAATAACTGTGAAATAGGAAACCTGTAACCTAACCTAACACAAAAAGTGAATAACCGAACAAGTATTTTCTGTTTCTGCCTCCATTCAAAAATTGTAGTTATCAGTTGAACTGTGTGATTTTTCTCAAACTCTCCCTTACTAAGCCATCATTACTGTTAATGATAACATAAGCATGATAAACCTGAGCACGTACACCAACCCATCCAGAAACTATTGAATTTTATTTCTGTAAGAAAGGTATAGTCAGCACATATGAACATGCTGATATATCCTGCATGTATTTATTCTGGTTATATCATGAGTATCAAGGGGAATCCACCTTCTATACAGTGATAAAACAAATGAAATACTGTTTTTCTGATACAATAGTCATATTCTGATTTGTATTTCTTTGTAAATATTATAAAAGTGACATAGAATTTACAAAAGTCACTTTTGTTCTCTAAATATATTTAAATAAACACTTTTGTTCTCTAAATATATTTAAATAAACAAATCAAAACTTTATAATTTGAAAATCTGTACCAGTGTTCAGATGAAATATCTTAATGAAAACAAGAGGCCAATGGCATCTCCAGCGTATTTTGAAGAAAGCAATTCGATGCAATTCTGTTCATTAAGTTGAATTTATTTTGACTTTTGAAAGCTCAACAAGAAATTGAGAAACAATAAGTAGTAACAGTGAGAACTGGGAAGCCAAAGAGCTGTAGGGCCTACAGGGTCCTTTTTTTTTTCTTTTTTTTTTACCAGGCAAACATTTGGAATGAATTCTGAAGAACAAAGTACTTTTTGTGTATGTGTTTAGTTTTTGTTTTGTATTTTTTTCCTAATATGTAGTTGAAAAACTGTCTTCATGTGTCAACTTAATTCTTCTTTTCCACCTCCATGTACCCCTTGTTTGTGTACTAATATTACTGATTGTTTCTTGTTTCAGCTATTTGTACAAGAATGAAATCCAGTCAATTGACAGGCAAGCATTTAAAGGACTTGCCTCTCTAGAACAACTGTAAGTGCCTTTTCTCTTCTGTGCTGTCCTCTTCATGGTTCCCTTGCAGAGGAAAAATGCACGCCTTGAACAGTGCATTCTGCCTGCATGCTTTGCATGTCTGCACTGAATGGGTTGTTAGTTACGTAGTACTATAATCTTTTGCATGTGAAAAATGAACAAGCAAACATGATCTCTGTGTGAAATTCCTCATTTCTATGTTTGTCTTTCATTTGTGATTTGCATTCCCAGTGCCCCTCTATGTTACAAAATAGTTTGAAGAAGTGAAATTATGGAAAATATTGAGAAGCAGTTTATATTGCTAATAAATAGACTCTTAACTTCACCACAGTTCATTTGACTGCCATACATATTTTGCTTTATGGCAGCATAACTGAGGCTGAATTAGCCTATTCAATTCAGAATGGATTTTAAAATTAAAATCTTACTGTTATTGATACATGTTAATGTAGCTGTTAATCATTACCATATAAAGACATTAAAAACATAAGACTATTCAGTGTTTGCAATGTAGATATTTCAGTAACCTCTTTCCTAAAAAGATTAGTTAAAATCCTTTTCCTGTGTCATGACTTAAGGATAAAATCTTAGGAATGAATGAACAATATAGTCAATAGCATGACAAAAACTTATTATATAGAATTAGCTATATTTTCTGTTATAATTGCAAAGCATCATTATACATTCATTACCATAATACTTAGAAACACAGAAAATGCTCTATATACATAGCTATTTTATAATCTTTCACAAGGAAGAGCTTCTACACAAAACATAAGTGATAATTGTAGAATATATATAAAATTGTCAATTGTTTCTTTAATGCCTTTCTCTTCCCCCTGCTCTAGAAATGATTACTGCAGAATACTGACAGCACCTGTTAGGGCTTACTTGCATGATAATAGCAATTCATATTTTCTTTTTAGAATTTTAAATATTGAGGTCCCTTTATTGAATTACTGTGCTTCCAAAATAATATTCTTCCACATGTCCCAAGCCTGTATGCTGCAAGTGGAAACGGGGACTTTTTTTCTTGTGCTCTATTTCTTGCTGATCTATATATTATGATTGAAAAATATAAATTATTAGGAGTATTAAGTTGTTCTTTGTGTACTTTTCAGTCTCAGTTTAGGCTCTCTGCCCTGCAGTAGAAGCATACATAATCCATTTCAGTGCCAACCTGAAACATCAATTTTATTCCATATAAAATTAAGTTTTAAACAAGATTTGAGTTTCATCTCTAGGTATAGAGTTTGGAAATGGAATCTGACACAGCTTTTGTTCCATGACTGCCCCTGAATAGCTGCATTACTTGCTGCAAGCAGGGTACATAGAGCTGTTCCTTTGAGATATCTCTGAGAATGACTGTCCTGTTAGGTTTAAATTATAAAGGTTTTCCATAGGTAGATGCTAAAAAGGAGTAGGTGGGAATTTATGAGCTCGGATAAGCAGTGGCCTGTCTGGAAATAAAAGAGTATTTATTAAGATTTGCAGTTTATGGAAAGAGATAGGCATCTTTAATATAAAAAAGTAGGGTCTGACTCTACAAGTTCCAGTTCATCTTCAGAGAGAGTATGTTCCAAAGGCAAATTTTACCATTTTTGAATATATCCTAACTTTAGTTTAGGGCTTTATCAACTATTTAGTATAATGTGTTTGAAGCTTCTACGACTTTGAGTGGTAGTAAAGCCACTTAATATCTGGATTTGATGATTTTCTCAAACATATTTCTCATTACTTTGTATGTTCTTAAGGGGAAAGCTCTAAAGTGAACATTTGATTCATAATTTTTTTGTACTGTGGGCAGTTTGTGTTGTATTTTTTTTCCCATAGCAGCATGGCAAACAGGTTTTTTTTTTCATTATACCTGCTTTTGAGTTATAGAAAAAGAATAGCAGCAGCAAATATTGCTGGTGCTGGGTAGTATCCCACTTCAAGCTCTACGGCAAAATCCTTAACAGCTGACATAGTAGAAAAACTTTTTTTTCTTCTAAAATTTCTGCCAAGGGAATAAGATCTTTGAATCAGATTCTGAAACTCACTTGCACCAGAGTAAACGCTGAAAAACTTGTCACCTTTCCATATTCAAAACAGACTGAGGACTTTAATCACATACGTTTCGTCACCTAAATATTCAGTTATGGCAGATCATGGCAGATCATGAAAGAAATAAGTCAGACAATAAAACATTGCCACTTGCTGCCACTTCAGACGCTGCAGAAGATGTGTTTGGGACTAGCAAATATGACACAAATTGCAGAGAACTTGCATTCTTTCCAAACATTAGCTCGAAGCAAGACAGACCACCCGTAGGCAGCTAAAACTGCTTCTGTTTGCTTGTGTTCAGGAAAAAAATTCCCACCTGCAGTGTCACAAATACCTGACTTGGGAAGCCACAGGTATTTTGTATTTGGGCCTCCAAACTGCCCTGAGTTTGAAGCATGCTTGTATTTGTTATGTGACTTTTTTCCAAGTACCAACTATGTTTTTTGGGATGTCAGCTTAAGAATATTTCATGTACTAGAGAAAAAGTTTTCTTTGCAGTCTTTAACTAGTAGGAAACTCAAATACTAATCAAATTATTAACTTTTATTTCTGCATCTAATTTCATTGGAATACTAATTGTACATATTATTTTGTCTTTCATATTAACATACTAATTTTGTTCTTTATGTACTAAATGTTTTATGTACTTTATATCCCTATGTAGATATATTTGGGGAAATGAATACATAGTAATGTGTTCTTTTACATACAGTGATGCGGTTTCTTATATTCATTCAACAGAAGAGCCTGTGTGAGCATGTAACTAAAATCTCATTGCATTGCTAAAAATAACTATGCAAAATAACAACCAAGCAAAACCGAAAGGAGCTTTGTGGAGTGCAATATGTCTCTATTATTCTAAAATAAGATCAGCCAGGGTCCACGAACATAAATGACTGGGAACAGACATTTATCTAGCCTTATTTAAAAAGCCTTTAAAGATAAGATTCTGTAACTACCTTCAGCATCCTGTTCCAGTAGTTTACATCATTATAATTATTATGTCAAATCTAAATCTCCTTGCTTGTGGTTTAAGCCTTTTATTCTTGTAAAGGGGAGCCCTTTACCCCCCTGGGCATGGAAAATTCTTTGATAAATGTAGGAAAAGATCTGTTTGTTCATTCTCTTTCAAATAATCAAGATGTGAAATATCTTTAAGTACATAGATTATACTTTAGTAATGAATTTCAAATACTTTTTTCAAAGATGGGGAGATATTATTGGAAATGAACAATAGGCATCTGTGTTAAAGGTCTATGTGTTAAAGATTAATAGGCCTATTATTAAAGATAATTCTCAATAAAATATTATGCTACAGATGATATAATGCTAAGTTCAGTGTTGTAAAACAAGACAAATGCCACTAAGATTAATATTGCATATTCGTCCTCAAACTTTAAAAATAAAAATTATAAAATCTGCATTCATCTGATCATGCTTTTATCTTTCTTTAAATGTGTGGGTTTGGGATTTGATTTCCTATAGCTATTTCCCTTTCTCTGCTTCCTACTTGACAGGAAATTGAGAATCAAAATGAGGGATACAAGGGTCTCATAAAAAAGATTTTTGAAAAAGCATGCAAAAAGATTTTAAATCAACTTCACTACATTATGCTGCTATTTTTAGTAGCATGTAATATTCTGAACATACAAGTCATGTCAGTGTGAGGTACATGTTTGGATGAATTTTCAGTCCAAGAACTTATATTAATTACACACTTAAAAATCCTTAAAAACATTTGCTTAGCTCATACAAGAAAAGAATGTAAGCAGTAAACCTAAGTGATAACATATGATTAAAGCTTAGGTCATAGCAGCAATAATTTTCATTTCTTTTTATTCTAGTTTATAATGCAATCTGGACATTTTACACTTCTTTTTGAATTGCTGCTAATGACCTCCTACACCTATTTACCATGTTAATGTGTTCATAAGTTGTTTTAGAAATTAGAACGTTTTTGAGCTTCTACTTTAAAAATTCAGAAACGCCAATCAACTACTCATATCAAACAGGAGTATTTCCCAGTTGGGCTTCATTATTTGATTTGTTTGTTTGTTATATGTTTTGAGCATCTTTAGATATGGTTTCTGACGAGCTAGCATAACTTTTATAATGTGCTTTACTGCCTGAATTACTGCAGTGATTATCTGAGATTATAAACAAGGCGAGATGTAAAGCAGAAGTGTTTTAATTAGATTGATTAGTATGGGTGGAAAAAAAAACAGATGAGTTTTCAGGCACAATAAGCCATTCTTTGTGTCTGAAATGAAAGCAATGGACTTGAATACTAAATAGTAGTTATGAGGTGATGCTCCAAGTGTAATTAGGTGTGCATCCCTTAAATGGACAGAGCTATGTGTCCTCTCTCTCTGCATTTGCTAACCTTACCTCTGATTCACTGACTGAGAAGGACTTGTGTGCCTGGGAGCTTATTGCCTTTCCAGGCCTTTTACTTGAACTAGTAAGAGGTGTGACTGTACTTGCCTTGTGAATGCCAAAGAAATATGAGAAATCCTCAGTAGGAGAATTACAAAGACTAATTGAGAAGCTAAGATTACTTTTGCAAGGTATTCAGTTTGATAAACATGCAAAAACTTGCTATATATTAAAAAAATGTTTGCTGTTCAAGATGTGTGCAGTTATTTCTAGAAAACTTCTTCACAAAATGAGCTGTAGTCATGTCTGCTTTTCTCTATATGTGCTTTTCTCTCTCTGCATTCATTAATGTGCTTTTTCTCCTCCCGAATGTCCCTTAGGACTAGGTGACATTGGGTCCAGGGGAGTGCAGAGCTTGTGCTGCCTGCATGGCCAGCTCTTGCCCAGAGGGGTAAATAGCACCTCAGTGCTGCTATTCTTTACCTCAGAGCTAGCCCTCTATGCGGTCTGCCTTTCTTCTGCTGTCAATTCTAATGAAACTTGCAGGAAGAAACTGCCTTTCAGACATCTGCCTTTGAAATTTGGTTGAAATTGTCCCATAGCTTTGAAAAGGAGATGATGCAGACATAGTATGATCATGCATTTTTTGTTTCCTTACAAAAACAGGATCAGAATCTATTATGGTCATGATTTATCACAGAAATGGCCACAAATTGCCTTGGCAGTGAGCAGACTTGACACTCGGATGTGTCTAATCGTATTCATGCTGATTTACTGGCTTTTCCTGCTCTCCCCATTGCTTGCTTATTGGCATTACTTGCTGGCTTGCCCTTTCCCTGCACTGTTCCTGGGGGACTGGCCACTTGCCAGGCACGTGCCTGGCTTCACAGCTGCATGCACCTTCCAGAACTGTGAATAACTGGGAATCTCTGCTTGCTGTGGCTCTCCTGTGTCTGAAGCAAGCGTTTAGCTCAGGTCAGGGATCAGAATATGTGCAGCCTTTAAGTACCAGGGAGTTCCTTTGTCCTGCTTAGTTGCCATGTTGAGGGATTGATTTTCAGGAGATCTGGGGGGGGTTGGGATTTTCTGTTTGTTTTTAAATGATGGGCTTTTTTTTAATCTTCAGCCCACTGTGATTTGTATATATGCAAGTTTTTCTCCAGATGTGCCGGAGTATAAGTCAAGAGGGAACAGCCAAACAGGAAACTTTAGGAGTTTGGATGCATTTGGATATAATCAAGATCCAAAGCCTATAAATCATTTTCACAGTTACTTGTGCAATTCTATCAATTACTTTTTATGTTTTCCTTCTGCAAAGCTACAAAACACCTATTCTGCTTGCTCAAGACCAGTATGACCCTCACCTTGCAATTCTTACCTATGAATAGCCCATTGTTACAGCAGTTACAGGCTAATTATCTGCTTGTATTATCTTGTTATCTCAGACTTTGTCAATCTTACAGAACTAATAGCTGTGTAAAATTAATAGCAATAGGCAATAATAAATCATCAAACAGCACACAGCTGAGTTGGCTAAGCATACATTGATCACTTTGTCCAAGTTCTTTGTCTAAGAAGAATTTGATCAAAATAAAGCTGTTTTATGTTACAGTTCTTCTCTATAGCTTTTGCAAGCTTTCATAGCTTTTAATACATGAACTGGACTACCATTTGAAATCTTAAAAATTTTTCACTCAATGCGATGATACTAAAAGCACTTGCCAATGAAAAATGCTGCAACTATAAACTTTAAATGTTTTCTAACCAACCCACAATGTTTTACTCTTTTTTAATTAAATATGTTTATTCATGTATGCATACTGGACTTGACAAGGGATCAAAGGTCTAGTACCTCCAGAATGTCCAAAATAAAGGTCTTCAAGGTTTTTTTTTACATGTATCTGCACACACACACACACACACACACACACACACACACACACACACACACACACACAGAGGTACACAAATGAACACATACTTACTAGGTATACAGTGGCCTGTAAACTCTTCTTGTCAATTCCTGTATCTGCTGTATAAAAGCATAAGATTCAGATGATATTAGAAGAAAGTTATGCCACTACATCATTACCTTTCAGTCATTAAGATGTGTTAATAACATCAAAGTGCTTTATAATATTTCAGCTTAATTAAACTCAGTATTTTTCTTTTTTGTTTAACATATTTTCAGGTATCTGCACTTTAATCAAATAGAAACGTTGGAACCTGAATCCTTTACCCATCTTCCGAAACTTGAAAGGCTGTAAGTTTGTTTATCTTGTGGTAAGATAGAGAAAAGTCAGCTTGTTTCTTTATTTGAATTAGATTGAATGCGTGAAACAAAAAAAGAATTCTTATCTTTCCTGTAGATAATTTTTGATCTAACACTGAAATTGAAATTACTAAGTAGTTTTTGTCAAGAATACCAAATACATCTTGGAAGCCATGTGATAACTGGCAACCAATGAGTCATTAAAGAAAGCTTTTTTTTTTTATTATGTAAAATTACTTTCTCTTAAATGAGATTCAGAAGAATGTGAATTGAATGAAAGCATTACATGGTATTGTTACATATATCTTTCTATGCTTTTTAACAGATTTTTGCATAACAACAGAATAGCTCATTTGATTCCTGGAACATTTAGTCACTTAGAATCTATGAAGAGACTGTAAGTAAACTGAATTACAATTGAACGTAAAAAAAATTAATCTCATTACTTTGTATCTCCTCTTGCAGTGTTTACCTTCCTTGACAATGCTTTTCATCGTGTAATTGTTTGAAATGTTACCGATTTTTTCCAAAGCTGAGTTCCAGTTGTTTACTTGCATAGATTCAGACCCTTGCTTCCCGTCCAACTGTCTTTACTGACTAAGCCCTTTTGTTTGTTTCCTGTCTTGGAAATATTTGTAGCCTTATGGTCTTGCTCATTATGAATCCATTGTTTTGTAGACTAAATAATGTATGCAGCTGCTTGATTTTTTTCCCGCTTGTCTATGCCTTATTGGATGAACACTTTATGATCTCTTTCAGGAACTGACTTTGATTGCTTTTCTTATCCCTATTTGAGTATATTTTTTTCAGAGGTCCTCAGTGATTTAAGAACATAGATATTATTTTCAGAAACAACTGTACAGGTCAGTTCTTCTTAAAATGCCATTCTCATGGAAAACTGCTATAGAGGCTTCTTAGTTCCACAGTGGCAGTTGCGAGGCTTAGCTTGAACTTAACAGGGTATGGTTAGTGCCATAACAAGATTACTTTCAGAGGCTTTTCTGTCATGTATTGTAAATCTCCATTGATCTAAGATAAATGCTTATGATCGAGTTTAAATTGTCCAAGACCATTTAAGACTATTGTTTCTATTGGAGGCAGGCTAATTCTTATGTCTAGTCACATTTTCATATTCCCCTCTATGTGAGAACTATTGAGGGTGTACTGTGCAGTGAGTCATAACACTAACTCTAAGGGAAAAAAAGTCATAAAGGAAATCACAGGCTGTGCAGGAATGACAAATCCTGCAGCTCTGCTGATTGAGAACAGTTGAACCAGCTGTGAAACTGTATGTTTACTTATAAAGGAGAGTAAGAAAAAAAATTGGGATGCTGTATGCACCTTTGAGTCATGGCTGCCTCACACAGGCTGCCTTACAAGTCCTGTGGAGCTGAAAAAAACAAACAAAAATAGATACTTCTTCACATAATGCTTTGGTAAAGTAAAATTTGAATTTTGACCATGACTGGAAATGGTCTAAATTGTCCTGTGTTTTGCCCTTGTAGCTCAGTAAAGATCTCATCATGACTCTCATGTTCAGGATTTAAATTCTACTGTCAACACGCAATGTGCTAGAAGGCATCTCCACAGTAGCCTTTAATATATTTTTCTCTGCTACTGCATTTGTTTTTGGTGAGAGAACAGAGAAGAAAAAAAGCAAGGAATTTGCACTACAGGAAAATAAAATAAAATCAAAATATAATAAAAGACAAAATGATTGGGGGTTATCTACCCCTAAAGATATTCCAAACTTAAGTTGCATTGTCATATAACTTTATTTCCACTTACATATGTTTAATACATAAGGGCAGATTTCTACAGCTTAACTTAAAGCTTTCTTTTCCTCATAGGGTCCTTCATTACAAAGTCTAGTGCCTTACATAGTATCAGGGACTATCACTACTGGAATGGAAGTCAAAAGAATTTATGAGTGCTCATTATCTCCAGTAGGCAGGTGCTTAAAGAAGTGAATGATCCACTGAATACAATGGGAGCTTAATTCTTAAATAAATAAAAATATGGGTTCTTGTCTCAGTAGCTTAATCAGCAGAATGAGAAGTTTTTAAAATGTCCATTTAGCTCTGAAATTACTGTAGTAATAAATATTAAACAGAAAAAAAACCAGAGAAATAGGTTGCTTTCTGAAGCAATGCATATATAAAATCAGTTTTATACTCTAAATGCTGAGATAAAAAAAGAAATTTTCAGTAAGGCCTTGCTGTGTTGAATATTGTCCTTCTTGCGCGGTAAGGAAAGACCTTCAGGAAAAGTATGTGATTTTGTAATAAGAACTTATTATTTATGAGCAAGTTACCATCTACTATATTCAAAATAAGACTTGGTCTATATTCACAGACAAAGGCATTGGTGTTATCACAGAATCATTTTGATCCTAAGGAAATAGTCCCAGCTTGTTAACACATTATGGCTGCATCTTGTTTTATGCAGGCGTTTAGATTCAAACGCTCTTCACTGCGACTGTGAAATCCTGTGGCTGGCAGAGCTGTTGAAGACGTACGCAGAGTCAGGTAACGCTCAAGCAGCCGCTACCTGTGAGTATCCGCGGAGGATCCAGGGGAGATCAGTGGCCACGATCACACCTGAAGAACTTAACTGTGGTGGGTTTGCCACTTAATGCTGGCTTCTTTCACGTGTTCAATGTATCCAAACCATGTTTTTTATTTGACTTTGTTCTTCTGTTCCCTTTGATAACCTTGACTACTACTGATTAATAAGATTTTTTCTAGAAAATTTCTCACTGTTTCCCTCTCACTCTCTTTTTTTTTGTTGTTTTTGGTCTGTTTTTGAAGGAATAATTATTCCTTTAGCCTATTTTCTATGCAACAAGGATGGTCATGTTTGAAATTTGTCACTGCGACAACACAGTAAATTTGACATCCAGAAATATATGCTTATATTACAGATTTGACCACAAAAGAGTTGTAAAGTAGAATCTCTGGTAGTTAAGTTGGGAGTAAACTAATATTGTTTGTATCCTGTATTCCCTTTTGTACAAAGGAAATCAAAGAAAGAAGTGTTATGGAAGTGCTTCTAGTTTCATAGAACTTAACCATTAAAACTCTTATTGACATTATTTGAATCAGAGTTAGGTCACTGGATTTTTCTTTTCTCTCAGTTATCTTTGTAAGAAATGCTCTACAGAGAAACTGAAGTCCTCTGTCCCTGAAGGATTAATGGGTTATCATTTTTATTATAATCCTTTTGTGCTTCTATATTCCATTAGTCTGCTAGTATGCAAGCTGAGTCCTGCAGCTCCTTATGCATGGACTATGGCACCTGTGCTGTTATAAAAGATTTCTTTTTATCATCATATGATGGGTGTTTTGCCTTTCCAACCATGAGAGGAGGCAAAAGAGTTAAATAATTGTCCTGTCCTTTTGATATATATGTCCAGTTATGTATTGCACAAAACTGATTACAGGAATTATGACCATAAGCATCTATAGGGTCCTTGAAAAAGATAGCAGAATGGATTTGATATGAGAATAATTTACATGGCACACTCCCAGCTCTCTCCAAATCTAAGGATCCTGAATAAGGAAACTTCAGGAAGCAGGCTGGAGAAATTATTCTGTAGGAGGTAGGGTAGGCACTTGCCCTGATTGAGAGGAAGTTATTTTAAATGGCTCCTGTGCTTGCTACTTTAAAGTTTTTTCTGCATAAGCAAATTGAGCCTTTGTTCAAATAAATAAAGAGGTTACTTTAGAGCCTGATGCAAATTTGCAAAATCCATTCCATTTTGTAAAAAACTCCCAAGAAAAGATGGAGGAGGTCTAATCCAGCAACCACTTTTGCATAGAGAGAAGTATATTTAATCCTGATTAAGCATGTAAATATTTTAACTTAAAGCATTCATGAAAAATATTTTTATACTAGGTATGTGGAAAACATACTATTTACCATTCTTCAGTCATTTTAAGTTAAGTAAGAGTTCCTTATGTATTTTATTGTTGATACAGAGAGGCCAAGAATTACATCAGAGCCTCAGGATGTGGATGTTACCTCAGGGAATACAGTGTACTTCACTTGCAGAGCTGAAGGCAATCCTAAACCAGAAATTATCTGGCTTCGAAACAAGTAAGTTGAAAAGAGGAAGAGAGAAACTAGGTGTACTTAGGTTTGTCTGGATGGGTCTATAATTCTAGGTGCTTGTTGATACACATTAGATTCTAAAATATATGTAATAGTATCATCAAAAACATATTTTAATGAAAATAATTGTATAAAGTAATAATGTCCCAGATCTATTTTATTTGTAAATCAAAATTGATAAGCTGAAAACTACATAAGGTAATTATGGCTAAAATACTATTTATAGGGGTTTCAGATGTAATTATGCATACACAGTTGCATATACATGTTAAACTGTAAATCATTTGTATGTAAGTACCAAGTAACACAGTACAGACATCTTGCACATACTGGGTTTGTGAATTCAGCTAGTGTTTGCATATTCTGTGTAGATTGAGTTTTATTGCATCTCTGAGCAGAGTGATAGCTACTTGTTTAAAGGTGTCCAACTGGACATGTGCTATGTTTCAGAGTAGGCCTTTCAGCCCAGTTCCAAACTAGTAAATTTTCTCCAGAAATGTAGCTTCATCTCACAAGAAGGGAGGTGCAACATTTTCCGGACTCTCCAGAGGGAATGGAGGGTAAACAAGCTTGTCGTAGGGATACAGAGTAAATCAGGGTGGAAGGGAGCCCAGGAGGTCTCTACTCCAAAGCAGGGTCAGAAATGAGATCAGACCAGGTTGCTCAGAGCTTTTATCCAGTCAGGTCTTGAAAACTTCCAATTACACATCTTCTCAAGGGATTCTACTCCACTGCTTGTTCTCACTGCTGAAGGGTTGGAGAGGAGGCCTAAAAAAGACATGTATTTCATGAGCACATGGACTAGCCCTGTGCTAGGTTTTTGCTAGAGCCCTGCCCAGAGCTCTGACTCCCTGCAGCAACAGGAATGATTTAGCTTAGCCAGCTACATGGCAGCAGATCCCTTTCCCTAAACTTATCTGAATTTATGATGGATACATAATTTCTGAATCTCACTTTGGTTTAATTAAATATAGACATTAATTTTTGTCTATAAATGGAGAAGTTTTGGAGAATAAATTTTCTCACTTATTCACAAATGAACTAGCAGATTTTATTTACTGATAAAAGAGAATGATACAGATTCCTTTTACAGTTGTTGTGTTGATTTTCATGAGAACTCTGTGTGTATCAAGAGTATAGGTTTTATTATAGAATTTGTAAGGTATGGAGCCTTAAACTTGAATCATATAATTATTTCATTAAAATTTTCTTTGGCTTATGCATTTTTATAATAAACAAAGAAAACATGTATTCAGAATACACATATGAAAGAGTTTTAAGAAGAAATTTGAGCTTGGGGTGTGGAATTATTGACTCTGGCTTGTTTCCTGGCTGCATGAATGAGAGCAAAGCTCTTTGCAAGGTAGTTGAATGTGGCAAGATTTCAGTCAAAAGACATTGACCTGTGAATATGTGGTATGTTGAATAGATCAGCAGTCACTCTGGGTTTTGTACATATGGGATAAAATCCTCAAGCCTGTGCTTTTTTTTTTTTTCATCGAATAGTAAAGGCTGGTGTGAGAAACTGTGCCTTTAAGAAAAAATCCTAGCTGTACTTAGGCAGTATCGCAGAAATGATGATGTGTCTGTGACATAGGCTAAAAAATGCAACTTATGTTCCACATAAAAATTACAACCAGTTTCATTAGTGTTTCCTGAGCAATGCAGTCAGAGAAGGGCACAGAGGTGGTTTTATTGCAACTAAAACCTCTCTTACTAGAAAGTATCTAGAATTTTGAACTTAGCCATATTTCCAGCTGAAATATTTGAAATTGATTTGCCAGTTAGAACCGCTTGTGTACTTAGATGAAAATAAGGGTTTTTTTTTTTTTTCTATTGCTTCTTTTCTTTAGGAAAAGCACTAAAAGTTTATTTTTGGTTTACATAATAATATTTATTTTTTCCAAGTTGCATTATCTTGTTAGTATTTTTAGCTTTTTATTATTTGAAAGTTTTCTGTGTTTGTGATTTAAAGGTTTAACTCCAGCAGATTACTTTTTTTCACAGTAATGAGCTCAGTATGAAGGAAGATTCTCGTCTAAACTTGCTGGATGATGGCACATTAATGATTCAGAATACTCAAGAAACAGACCAAGGCATTTATCAGTGCATGGCAAAAAATGTGGCTGGTGAAGTCAAAACTCAGGAAGTTACTCTTAGGTACTTTGGGTCACCAGGTAAAGAATACAAAATCTGATTTTTTTTGTTCAGATAATGAATTGTTTCGATAGTAAGACTGCTAAATGTTGTCTATACTGGCTCTGATAATGCTCTTGATATCCAGATTTCTTGTTGTTTGGTTTCATGACCAATCATGGGTTTAATATTCCTAGGACAAAAATGAAAATTAACCAGTTAATAATGCTGTTTATTGCTTTAAGTAAATTTCATATTAGTCGTGTGGATTAGTTGTTAAAGTGTATGAACAATGGAAGAATGAACTTTTGCATTGTGATGTTGCTTGATGTCTTAATATTCTGGTTGAATATACTTCATGTTTGAAATCTATGAGCTCCAATTACGCATGAAAGCTTTGGTACATACAAGGCAGCAGTGACTGCACGGGAACTTTGTAGGCTATATATTTATCTAGCTAGTGCTTCATGTTTCTAAATGCTAAATTAATGTTCAAGACTTTCAAATCCCATATGTTGCTGTCAGTAAATTTTGTTTTTATGCTCATCATTAGTTAAATTTAAAATGTCATTTTAACATTTAGTTAAGAAAAGTTGTTACATTGCACTTTAATCAATTTTTTATTTTTGGTCAGCAGTACTGGCTAGTACTTACTAGTCAGTTCATTTTCTATGTATCAGTGGCTCTGTTTCTGAAAAGACCTTTATTTAACACTAGTAAGGAAGAATGAGGAAAATGCTGTAAAACTGTTTTAAAGGAATTCAAGAAAAATATCAGTGCAATGAATATATCAACAATCAGATGTACTAGGATATATACGTTAATTTCTTTATGTCACTAATATGACATTTTATCTTTTTCTGCTGATGTTTTCAAATGTTCTCAGGTAGATGAGGTTTAAAGAGAGAGTACGTAAGATGAAAAGTATCTTAGAACGGACCTCTCATAAATTTCCCCCCCAAAACTGCAGTATTTAGGCACATGACTGTTATGCTAACTAAGAGTCATATTTAGGCATGATTCTTTTCTCACAGCTCGGCCAAGTTTTGTGATCCACCCACAAAACACAGAGGTGTTAGTTGGAGAAAGCGTTACTCTGGAATGCAGTGCAACTGGGCACCCTCAGCCACGAATTACATGGACCAAAGGTGACAGAACCCCTTTACCGAGTGACCCTCGCATCACAATAACTCCTTCAGGAGGACTTTACATACAAAATGTGAAGCAGGAAGATGGTGGCGAGTATGCTTGTTTTGCAACTAACAGCATAGATAATATCCATGCAACTGCACACATCATAGTCCAAGGTGAGTGACATCAAACTCAGAATGACATGCTTTAAAATATATTATCGGAATTCCCTTACTTCAAATTACATGGCTTCTGTTTACTCAGAATAGGAATTCTATATTAATTCTCTGAAATTTTAATCTTTTTGATTAACCTTAGAAGTATTTTTTTTTCTGGAGATTTGTTTGCCTCTGCAAATAAACAATGTACAGTTTTCGTGGAACTGAAATATATTTTATAACAAGTAGCATTCCTAGA
Organism: Nothura maculosa; assembly: GCA_032353885.1. NCBI lineage: Eukaryota > Metazoa > Chordata > Aves > Tinamiformes > Tinamidae > Nothura > Nothura maculosa. The sequence continues at coordinate 2,959,078 of JAUBOD010000729.1, forward strand.
GAGGAGTGTTTATGCCCAGGGTGTTTATAGTGGAATTTTAAACATAGATCTGTGTCACCTGTTTTTTCTGGACATTAGGGCAAATTTTCTGCGTTTGCTAAAATGCAGAAAAACTACTAAAAACTACATTTTCTGCAGAGCTGAATGGAAAGTATCGCTCTTCCACCTGTGATATTAGCATAACTCTTCTGCAGAATGGAAGTTGAAATATTGTAACTTACTTTGGCATTGTTTATCTGTACCATGCATATAAAGTATTTCTGGAACAATATACTAAAAAATCTTCGTCAACATTTATTGATTTTTTTTTCAAATGTTTCAAAGCTGAAAGTTTGCTTGCAAAAACTGTGAGATACCTTTTTAATTTTTTTTTTGTCCTCATATTTTTGTCCTCATATTGGCCAAACAATTTAGATTGCAAATGCTCTGTCAATCAGTACATATTTTCCAGCTATACAAAACAACCTGTCAGTGCATTTTGCTCATTTATGTTCATTTCATGCTCTCTGCTCATTTTCCTTCTGCATTAAGCAGAAAAAAAGACTGCTTAGGCTGCTTTTGACTATATTACATTTTATTTGTAATTTAGGTGAGATATTTGTTACTTTGTTTGTTTTGAGAAAAAGCAAGCTATTTTCAACCTTGTTACTTGATTTCATGGTTCTTAGATACATTATATTTTCCATCTATGGAAGTAGATTCTAGAGCTCTTACCTGACTTGAGGTAGACTTAGCACGTGTTGTGCTAAGAAGTATTCACATTTTCTAAGACATATCTGTCCCCTTGTAATCTCTTCCCTAAAGAGATTAAAATGTGAAAAAGCTATTAGAGTTGCAGTTTTCATGGATATGAGCTATTCAAGCCACAAATAAAATTATCTATAACATCAGTAAGTCATACCTTTTTCATGTTATAAATGGTTTATTTTCTCTTTTATAGCTCTACCTCAGTTTACTATCACTCCTCAAGACACAACAGTGATTGAGGGACAAACTGTTGACTTTCCATGTGAAGCTCAAGGTTATCCCCAGCCTGTTATTGCCTGGACAAAAGGAGGTTAGTTTTCCTCCCTTCTTCCCTCCCTCCCTTCCTTCCTTTCCTCCTCCCTTCCCTCTTTTTTTCCCTCCCTTCCCTTCTTTCTTTCTTTTTTAAAAGCAAGTATTACTGTCTTTCAGGAGGCCAGTTGTCTGTTGACAGAAGACATTTAGTTCTCTCTTCTGGAACTTTAAGGATTTCCAGGGTTGCTTTACATGATCAAGGACAATATGAATGCCAAGCTGTCAATATTATAGGATCTCAACGAACTGCTGTGTACTTGACAGTGCAGCCTAGAGGTATGCTCTCCATTTATGTATTTGCAGTTGCTGAAAAAGTCAGATTTACTTTTAGATTAAAACACTCGGTAATGTGCTTGATCTATTCTTTTTTATGTAAAACTTGTAATTAATAGCAATTATATGATTTTAATGGCATCATACTATATTTGAATATGAAGTCAGTTAAATATATCTTTGCTTAGAGTTAGGAAATCTTTTGAGACAGATTAAATAGTGCTTGGATATTTATTCTGATTTTTTACGGAATGTTACAATAAGATTCTGTGATTCTGTGAATTCCTAAGATGCTGGTTTTGAATGATAAGGTATTTTATAATCCTTATAAATTGAGGATGTTGAACAATATGACATCTGTAATCAAAGACACTTAGAGCCTTTTGCTAAGTATAAACTTTTCCTGATAAAAGCTACTTAGAATGGGGCTGCATCTTTTATCATTTAGATAATTTGCTATCTGTAGCAGTTTCACATTTCTGATTCATTTTTTCCATTTACAACTTTTTTTTTAGCTTTGAGATGTTTATTAGTAAATAATATCTATGAATTTTATCAGTATTCAGGCAGAGTACCATTTAAAAAAAGTTTTCTCTGAAAGAGGTTTATCTGATTTTCTGCTTTTTTTGGTAAAGAATGGAGGTTTGCTTTATGGATGATTGCATTATTTTTGGGAAATTGTTTTGTTTTTGGAAAATACTGCCTCTTTTCTGCATGCATGCATGTTATAGTATTTTCTTATAAAACATACACAGTATACAATTGATTTCATATAAAATTTCATATACAATTGATTAAATAATGTAGTTATAATATTTTCCTGGGTAGAATCAGTACTTTCTATTTTACAATAGCAGAATGACCTTCCTCATGAATCATCCAACCTTATACTTATTAGTTTATTTAACTAATATGAAGAAAAAACAACCAGGTTATTGTCCTTATGCGTTTCTCCATATAAATTAAAAATAAGCTACTTTTAGGATTAAGTGGAATCCTTTTAGTAGTTATACTTTAGTTAAAATTCAGTTTAATGCATTTCTTGTTAGTGACCTCAGTTAAAATGATATTGCAATAGAAAGAGATCAAATATAATTTCCCTGAGCTTAGTTTTTAGTTGACCAAAGATTTTCCATTGATTTCTGTTAGTTAAGGGTAGTAATAGCCTTAAGAGAGGTTAATTTGTCAAAGAACAGTCTTTGTTCATTGATATAAAACTGTTGACTAAAATTCAGTAAAATGAATCTTGGCTTCAAAAAATACTAAAGTCCTCTAGCTGAGCTAAACTTTATTGAAGTTGAATGAAATTTGTTAAAATTAGCATGTAGAGTTTAGATTGCAAATTACAGCTGTCAAAAGGTAGGAAATAGAAGACTGAACATTCCATATGTGTTTTGAAGACGGATCTCTCCTTACATTCACTGCAATGTTATTTGCCTAATAACGGGAAAACAGGCTCTAATATAAAAATAACTAATAGAAGAAATCTAATATAAGTAGAAGTCTGTGGACTTCCAATATTAAGGACTATTAGACATGTTTCATCAATGTTTCTTTCTCCTTGGGCTCTGTGGATAAACCAGTATTAATGTATTATCAGTCCAGGTTCACTGGTTCTTGGCATGAAATATTTTGTATCCACAGAGCTAAACTCTCCCACATCCCAGGGCCAGACTCCAGCATCCAGATTTTATATTTGAAATGGTTCCTGGCCCTTGATAACCCCCAGACTCCATCTGTAAAATAAATAGATGGGCCAAAATCCTGCCAAGTGCCATACAGCAATATGAATTTCACTAGCCAGATTAGTTTGGCTGTATAAATGTATGCTGTGAGACCAATTACTTCACTGTGAAAGCATGATACTCTTTTTTCTATAAAATACTCATAAGTTACAACAGAAATACAGTTCTTAAGATCTTTATAATCTGTTTTATGTATTCCTCATGATAATATCTGAATGCTGGATATGAATGTCGATGTGAAAGGAAATTAGAAGAAGAAAATGCACCACTTTACACTGGTTTTAGATTACTGTGTACCCTATTCATAGAATACTTAAATTTGTAGCTCATGTTTTAATATTTGAAGCCAAAAGTTGATTGATTTCAGATACATAAGAGTTCTATGAATGCTTTGCACTTCAGCAAATCAGGCTGGGGCACCCAAAATTGGATGGAATCTGGAAAGTTTTCCTTTTAGCCTCGGAGAAATCTTTGCTGTGTTTAATAATATATGCTTTGACAGAAGTTGATAGCATTTTCATACTTCTTTATTTTCATGACTTTATTCAAATTCAGCTATTTTAAGAAAAGTTAAGACTTTTAGGTTAAAAAGAAAACTTAGTGCTTTTGTTAACCACTAGCTTACATTGCTGTAACAGGATAATAAAAAAATCATCTTGAAGTAGACATCAGGCATAAGGAATTTTATCTCTGTATTAAAGTTATAACCAACTAAAAGCTTGCAAACAAAGCAAGCTTATAAACTGAGAAGTTAGGTAAATTAAAATCTAGGCAGTCCTGACTTCTTCTTAGAGCTTTTATAAAAGCTGCATTTTTCACCTTTTCAATGTGTCATTTGATTTTTTCAGTGACTCCTGTATTTGCCAGTGTTCCCAGTGACATGACAGTAGAAGTTGGCAGCAATGTTCAGATTCCATGCAGTGCTCAAGGAGAGCCGGAGCCAGTAATTACATGGAATAAGGTAATATATATTTCTTTGGTTGCTTCAGAAGGTCAGTTGCTTTTGCATTGCTGCATAACTGGCTATAAGGATTTAATGACTGCCTTGACATGCACAAAATGAATACAAAATATAACGTAAGATCTTGTTTATTAAGTCACTCTATGGAAAAGACAGAAAGAAAAGCCAAGTTCATTGTCAAAAACAGAGTGGATATGTAAGAATAACTAAACATTGTACTTTGCTTCAGGACGGAGTACAGGTAACTGAAAGTGGAAAATTTCATGTCAATCCAGAAGGATTTCTTACTATTCGTGATGTTGGAACAGCTGATGAAGGTCGATATGAATGTGTGGCCCGGAATAGCATTGGATATTCCTCTGTCAGTATGGTGCTTAGCGTTAACGGTAAGATTCATAAATCAGTGAGAGTCACAAGGTAGATTAGTTTTGTTCTAATTGGTTAGCTTGCAAAAAGCTAGCTCCAGCTAACTGCAGCTGCTGAATTCCTTCTTTTATTTATATTTCTTCTTCTCCCATAATCCTCTCATTTTTTTCATTTAATTCAGGCAAATATTAGCACTCATATGTGAATAAGATAGGAATAAATCAACCAAAATATGTCTAAGACATAAAACTTCAAAATAAACAATGCTTTGACCAACATAGTCATAGTAATCTCCTTAGATATTATTTGAACCTATAGAGTTTATTAGTCAAATATGTTGCCTAATCTTTACGGATAAATTGGCAGAAAGTCCTGTGACATTTTTAAAGGGGAACTTACACCAATCAGTTGAAAACAAAGTTGCTAAGAGATGAAAGAAAACATAAAAATTCTAATGATCTTAGGAATCTAATCTTCCTTTACCAAAAAAAAAAATTGCTTCAATCTGGAAATATGATTTCTGAGATAAAAGTCAGATTTTCTCAGTCAGAAAGTTTCATTTTCATTTGTGATATCTACAAATGTAAGGAATATGCATAAGGTTTGAGCTAATCTTAGTTATTCTGGAGGTACGCAGAATGAAACAGTTTTTGTTAAAAAAAAAAGAGACTAAAAGATTAATTGAATCTTAAAACAATGAGGGCTCTGAAAAATGAAATCAACTACAGTCCTGATGAAATGAGTTTCATTCATTAGTGTAAATGTCAACTTCTGTTTCTCATCTGCTGAAATTGGCAAACTACAAAGTTCTGAGATAGCTGAAGTACAAGCTGTGCATTTAATGGAAATCAAGTGTTTTTTGTTTTGTTTTTGTTTTGTTTTGCTTTTGTAAGCTGTTATCATCCATAAGTCTATGGAGGCGAGAAGGCAAGAGTTACCAAGCAAGGAGTACAAATTACAAATATTCTCGTAGCCAGAAACGTCCAAAAACATACGTGTAAAGATTTCTTTTAAACAAAGTTCATGTTTTATGAATATTTCTAATATATTAAAATCTTTTCTCAATAGTGAAGTGGTTCTATAGGTCTTGCACATCAGGTTTAATAATGTTTGAAGGAGGTTTTCTTTTACTATTTTCTTCTATCCTTAACTGCTGCTTATGTAAAAGTCTTTGGACTAACATTAAGGCAGAGTATAAGTGGAATGCACTTTCATTGCTTAAAAATATGTTTTCAAAGACTTACTGCAATTTTTCTCTCCCTTACAAGAAAAAAAGAATATTTTTTTAACAATTGTGAGTCTAGAAACTGAATAATTTGCAGAAAGTACTTCAAACCAAAATAAAGCACTATATAATTAACCTTTAACTAAAGTTTATCACTGAACTCAACAGTGCCTAATCCAACCCAACCACACGGCACAAATCTTGAACAGAGATTACACCTACAGCAGACAGTGCTATGGAAGGAAACTAGGCACTGGATTTTTATAATATACTACATTGCAGTAGTAAGAACAGCTCATGGCACATAAGCAATCTCTGAAACAACTGAAACTATGGAAGAACTTGTATTTAGGAGTTGCAGAATGTTTATGGAAAAGGCCACTCTGTTTGGATGCTGAGGGAGTACATTGCCCCACACAGTTGGCCTCAGGGCAATCGCAACCCTAAAGTGCAGATATATAGTCAATTCTGCTGTTCAGAGTCATAGACGAGGCATAAGCTGGCAGCTAAAATGAATGATCAGATTTTGCTTTGAAAAGAAAAAAATGTCATGGAAAAAACTTGTAAACAACAGTTTTATGTCAGCTGCTTTTGTACAGCTGTTGGTTTTATTTCAGTGTATTTGCTTTGGACTTTTCGCCTACTTTAGCTTTCTTCCTGTCTGACTTTTCCAATCTAAACACTCCCTCTGGAAATTGTTAGCAGTTGCCCCTGGATCTAGTAGTTCTTGGTTTAGGGTAAAAGGAAGGTTATTAGCCTTAGATATGTTGTATAAACATCCAGCTGCAACTGAACACTTTGTAAAAAGGCAGATGAATGGACCTATGTATTAGAGAGTTGCTAGGATTACGGAGAAAATTGACTTTAAGCATGTGATTTTTAACCTGGTGTTTTAATGCTAGAATATGTGTAACATTAGTAGAAAACAAGCTGGTGATAGAAATAAGCAAAAGATTTATAATCCTTTAAAATAAATGTGTATTCTTTGCTAAAGTAAAGTCAGACTAGGAGCAGTATTGATTAGCTATATGGGATATATACATATATGGCATTTTTAATCATATTTTTCTGTGTTTTATTCTTTTTTTAAATCTCTTCAATTTATATGATGTGAATATATATGTGTATCCTAAAAGGCAAAATTAAATCTATAAATAAGTTCCTTTGGTTGCAGTATCTAGCAAAAGCTGTGTTTAAACTCTATAGAAATATTTTTTGTGTGTGTTGTAATTTATGCATAATATATGAATTCCTGTTTCTGTAGTTCCTAATGTCAGTCGAAATGGAGATCCATTTGTACAAACATCAATTGTGGAAGCAATTGCAACTGTTGACAGAGCAATAAATTCAACACGGACACATCTGTTTGATAGGTATACCCATCTTTTTTAATTGCAAAAATAAAATTAGAATATATTAAGGAAATGAAAAAAAATAGTAAACAGAAAACAATTTTATTATTTAAATAAAGATGTTATAATCTGTCTAGTTCTGGGAATATTAGCAGTTTTGTTTGTAAAGATCCCTACTCTTTAAACAGTAAGCTGAGGAGATAAAATTTTTGCCTGTCAAGATCTTAATTCATTGTTACAATTTTCCTGGGGAGATGACATCTTTTAAAAGGCTGCTAAATGTTTAATTCCATATTCATTTATTAAATATATTTATTTATTTATTTTTGCCTTCCATTTTGAGATGAGTGACCAAGGTATGTTCTAATTATGTCAAGTTGCAGATTTTCATAGTGCACAGTGTTGTTATTTGTAATGCCTATGTACACTTACTATCTTTTTCAAATTGTCTATTAGTCGTCCTCGCTCTCCAAATGACTTGCTAGCCTTATTTCGATACCCGAGAGATCCATACACGGTTGAGCAAGCAAGAGCTGGGGAAATATTTGAAAGGACACTACAGCTTATTCAAGATCATGTACAAGATGGTTTAATGGTTGACCTGAATGGAACAAGTCAGTACACTTTCCTTGTGTTTTTTGTCTTGAAGCTTATTTGTCTTCTTAAATCTTTACACTTAAAGCGATTAATTTTCTGAATATGAGTCCCACCTGCAGAACTATTACATTGGAATCAGAAGAGTGCTTAGCTTTGCGAAATTTTACCAATCCTCATCCAATTCAATCCTTGCTTTATACATTGCTACATTGTATTTTAATTCGTTTGACCTCTGCTAATAGAGTATGTTTATTTTTCCCCATATTCACTCATATTACGAAAAATTATGTTCATATACTTCTTCTAGTCAAAACTGGTGTATACAAAGTGCATGAAGCTTTTAGTCTCTTAGCTGAAAGATAGATTAATTCAGAATTTATTAGGTTTTTTTTTTTAGTAAAAACAGACCTTTTCTGTTATGCGTTGAAAATATTCAGTATTTTATTGCTATTTCTTAAAAAAAAAATCTTTTATTGCCTTCATGCCTTACCAAGGAGAAAGGATGATACAGCAGGAAAGTTTTATGTATTTTACAAAACAAGCCTTCTACATGTACCACTACAATATTCCAAGACTTTGTGCCACTATTTTTTTTTTCCTTTAAGTACAGCATGAACTAAGATAGTTGTTTCCTTGAACTCTGTTCTGGTGCAATAAATAATACAGCTTTTGCTACTCTTATAAATAGCATAAAATGTGAAGTGTTACAATCTTTTAGTTATTGAACTCCAAGTTCAAATGCATAAACTCCACATGGAGAGTATACAATTAAAGGGGAAAGATTTGTGTGTGGATATGCTTGATATATAGGATTAAAGCATTTGGAAATAATGAAGGAGCTTTAGGAAAGCTTTTAGGACTTGAGACATAGCCAAAAGCTACACTGAAAATCTAGAGGAAATATTTTTACTTACTGTAGTTCTTTTGATGTTTATAATTGATCATTTATTATTACTTCCGAAAACTTTAACTCTGACCCTCAACTAGGCAAATATTTATGAAACCAAAGACTGCAAGCTTTGTGGAGTACTGTAATATCTGCTAGTAAAAGAAGCTTCCTAGTCATTATTAGAGCTAAGTAAATAACTTGTGATGAATAGTTTACCAAAAAAATATTCAAAATTCTTTGAAGGCATGTGTTATATAAGAGTGACTGACTTTAATTTGGTTCTCTGATTACATTCAATATGCTGCACATGCATCTAATATTCATAAAGTGCAATGCAACAGTTCAGGTATATGGCATTTGATGTGTGAGAATTGTTTAAGTGTTTTTCACTAAGATTCATAATAGTAAAAGTATTCTTTCTAAGGTTTGCACAAAAAAAGAGCAAAAATGCATACAAAGACAACTTTCTGTGGATACTGAAAATTCTATTCACAACCAGAGCCTGCTTCTGAGATCTACAACATCCATAGAAACTTGGCTTTTTTAGAAAATGCAATAGTAAATAAATCTGGTTTTATTTAGATAATCTAATGTTCATTTTTAAATAGTCATACTTCTCCTTATTTGATTATATTCCAAAATAACACCTTTCACTAGGCTTTACATTTTGGAATATAAACAAATAAGGAGCCAGTGCCAGTTAACTGTTTTTCCTCTCCAATTAGAATTTCCAGAGTACATATTCATCAAACACTGAGTAAACATGGAACCGCGCCCTTTTGCTTTCTGCTTATTCAACTTTACTTCTGCCTCCAGACTTTCCAGATCAAGAACCATGGCATGATGGTTCCTAGAAAGCTAATAATGTATCTATATTGTCAAACATACCTAGCTCATGCACATAGTATGCTGATTGATTGATGCACTCAAGGCAAATCTATATTTTGGGCCAGCAAGAGCCACTTGAAATGAATCTTCTGGTTGTCCCTACTTACTGTGCTTTGGTTTGAGTTGTCATGAGATCTTAGAGAGTGTATATTCTTTCAAGTGATATGAAAAATACGGTCCAGGATTTTGTTCAATCCATGAGATAAGTGTAGAGCTTTTTGAAGCAAATTTGCTATGATCTGCTCGGCACAAAAATGTGTCACTCCACACATTTTTATTGCTTCATAGGACTTGATCAGCCTAAAACATCTTTTTTTTTCCCCCATTTTTTCTTCTCTCTTCTTCTCTCTTCTTCTTCTCTCTTCTTTTTTTGTTCTCTTCTTCTTTTCTCCTTCTTCTTCTCCCTTCTCTTTTTTCTTCTTTTTTCTTTCTTTCTTTTTTCTTTTTTTCCTTTCTGAAATAAACATTTTAAGGAAAATTCACTTTCAGAATCACTCCTAATAGGCATCATAGACAAGGCTCAGCCTAATTAGATTCCTCTACTCTTCATAGTTCTCTGAACTGAATAAAAAATTACAAAAAAGTACTAAGTATGCCTTTGTCTGGCAGGTGAAGGGTATAAATCCCAGAGGAAACCTATGTGGAGTGTTCTGCAAAGACTAGTTTGCTTTAAAGTAGATTATCCTGAGTAATGTGTGAATTATCACAGATTTAGCCTTGAGATCACTTCTAAATTACCTTTGAATAATTTTTTTGAGCTTTTTTTTTTTCCTTACAGTCTTGCAACTTTCACTGGAATAAAATAAATCTGCATGTTAATACATGTAATAAATTATCAAATCTCAAAAGGTAAAGTTTTGAGATCCATCTAAATTTTACTTAGTTTTTTTTTAAAAGTTGTACTGACATAGAGAAAATTTTCCAATTCTTCTCAGTGAGAGATTATTCTTTCTGAAAGTATTTCTACTTTTCTACACAATCTGATACGAAATGAGCTCTTTTTGTAAACATTTATGAAAATACTACTTGATTTGGCATTTTGCAGAATTCCTTCTGACCAATTATTAATAATATGTACGTGTTCAAATGACTCAGTGCTCTAAATAAATATAGCTGAGTGTTCTTTTTAAACAGTAGTGATACTTAATTGTATGAAAAATGTGATAAAGTAACATTCACAGAAGTTCATCATCTTTGGAAGTCATGAATCTGAGAAGTCTTTGATTTTCTTTGTATCTCTCCTTTGGTTTCAGGTTATCACTATAATGACCTTGTATCCCCACAGTACTTGAACTTGATAGCTAATCTCTCAGGCTGTACTGCTCATCGGCGAGTGAATAATTGCTCAGATATGTGCTTTCACCAAAAGTACAGGACACATGATGGGACTTGCAACAACCTGCAGCATCCAATGTGGGGTGCTTCTCTGACAGCCTTTGAACGTCTGTTAAAATCAGTCTATGAAAATGGATTCAATTTGCCTCGCGGAATTGAACCCAAGAGACTCTCCAATGGATATGCACTCCCAATGCCTCGACTGGTTTCAACCACTCTGATTGGAACTGAAACAATAACTCCAGATGATCAGTATACTCACATGTTGATGCAGTGGGGCCAGTTTCTTGACCATGACCTTGACCTTACAGTTGCTGCACTAAGTGAGGCTAGATTTTCTGATGGTCAGCACTGCAGTTCTGTTTGTACGAATGATCCTCCATGCTTTTCAATCATGATACCGCCAAATGATCCCAGAGTTAGAAATGGTGCACGCTGCATGTTTTTCGTACGTTCCAGTCCAGTTTGTGGAAGTGGCATGACATCTCTTCTAATGAATTCTGTGTACCCACGAGAACAAATCAACCAGCTGACTTCATATATTGACGCATCCAATGTGTATGGCAGTTCAGATCATGAAGCACTAGAAATCAGAGACTTGGCAAGTCAAAGGGGTCTTCTGAGACAGGGCATTGTACAAAGATCTGGCAAGCCTCTTCTTCCATTTGCTACTGGTCCACCAACAGAATGCATGAGAGATGAAAATGAGAGTCCAATTCCCTGCTTTTTAGCTGGTGATCAGCGTTCTAATGAACAGCTGGGTCTTACTAGTATCCATACATTGTGGTTTAGAGAACACAACAGAATTGCCACAGAGCTGCTGAAACTCAATCCACATTGGGATGGTGACACAATATATCATGAAACACGTAAAATTGTTGGTGCAGAAATGCAACACATAACATTTAGTCACTGGCTACCTAAGATCTTTGGAGAGGTAGGCATGAAGATACTTGGCGAATATAAAGGTTATGATCCCAGTGTTAATTCTGGCATAACTAATGAGTTTGCAACTGCCGCTTTTAGGTTTGGTCACACACTCATTAATCCTTTTCTATACCGACTGGATGAAAATTTTGAACCTATTCCTCAAGGCCCTCTACCTCTTCATAAGGCATTCTTCTCTCCATTTCGGATTGTAAATGAAGGAGGCATTGATCCACTTCTAAGGGGATTGTTTGGTGTTGCTGGTAAGATGCGTGTCCCATCACAATTACTCAATACAGAATTAACAGAAAGACTCTTCTCGATGGCACGTACTGTGGCTTTAGATCTGGCAGCTATGAATATTCAGAGAGGCAGAGATCATGGAATTCCTCCCTACCATGATTTTAGAGTTTACTGTAATCTTTCTTCAGCTCAGACTTTTGAAGATCTGAAAAATGAAATTAAGAATCCTGAAATCAGGGAGAAACTTAGCAGGTGAGCCTAAGGTGAAGAAAAAAACTTATCTATCTGTGCATGCTAAATTAATAATTAAACATCTTTTCTAGAAGAAAATACTTATTAAGAAAGGAGGCTAAGACATTTTTTTTCAAGAAATTTCCATTTGTATCAGAAAATTCCTATAAACAGTTAATTTCTCCACTTCTAGATCTCTATGAATAGCATGAAGTTAACACAGAGTATGATCGTGAAAATACAGTTATTTTAGCTAAAGTAAACAAAAAAGTGTAGAGAGGAACAGGAAAGAGAAGCTATTGAAAAAGGAACATGTAAGGAATGAGACAGCTACTGGAAGAAAGAATGAACTAAATTTGTCGACCTCCTGTGGTTCTGCTTGGATATACAATCCATGTTGCAGAGTTTCTTGCATATACCCTGTAGAATATCCACAAAAAGATGTATTTTTTTTTTTGTTGAAAGTACTGTAATTTCTCCTGTGAGTATTCAACTTCCTTGCACTTAGCTTTACCATATCCCATATGTCATTTGTACCATATGTCATTTTGTAAAAAAAATATATATTGAACTTTTGTGTTTTTCTTCTAACAGGTTGTATGGTTCGCCACTGAACATAGATCTATTTCCCGCTCTAATGGTGGAAGACTTAGTTCCAGGAAGCCGCCTGGGACCAACTTTGATGTGTCTCTTAACCACACAGTTTAGACGTATTAGGGATGGAGACAGGTAAACAGAAATACTATGGGAAAAAAAGAAGTAATTTAACTAGAGGCTGCTTAATAACAGTTATACAATGTCTTGTTTCAAAGCAAATCTGTTTTTTTTTTCACTTTCATTTATAATTTGAATATAATTTCCAAAAAAGTGAGTAATGGTTTAAAATTGTGTAAAAGTCTGAAATTAATTTTCTTTTAAGTATATACTTTTTATGGTGAACATATTGTGGAAAGCTCCATAAAGCACAATAGACAACACATGCTGATCAAACATGAGACTGGAAGCTAAGAATTCATGAGTTTGCTCTTGCTATTTATTCAAGTCATTCTTTTTTTGCAGAGGATAATTCTCATTCACTTTAATTTGTATTTAATTTACAGTGGATAAAAGTTGAGGTGTGCAAGAGTGGATTGTTGTCTAGCAATAAACAATGTCTGTATGTTAGAATAGCATAAAATGTTTTCCAATCCTGGACAGTCACTAAAATCTTTTGTTATATAATGGCTAGCTTTTTGTACTAGTAGTAGTAGTATATTGTTTATTTTTCTTTTTTTGAAGATTTTTTGCTCTTATGAAAAGTAAAATGTACTATTCTACAAACAGAGCATTTCCTATCTGAATTGAAATTTATGATGCATATATTATGTCTATTGATTAATATAGTTACTAAAATAGACTTAAAAATACAGTAAATGCAAGAATCCAGTTATCTTAATAATAAAATTCATAATAAAAAAGAATAGTTGTAGACTAGCTACTCTTCTAGTTTGCTCATCAATTCCATCAGGAAGCCAGGGAAGTTTTCTGGAGAAGTACATATATAGTAATTTAAGACTTTACCTTAAGTGACCTAAAAAAAGATACAACTCGATTTCCTAAATTTAGTGGTCTAGTGCTAAGTATCTAATTTTAGATGCTCCAAGGTACCCCAAAACATCCAGTAGGACCATAAGAGATGTCAAACTATCTGTGGAAGACTAAGGTCCTCTTAGAGTGACAGATGGAGCCAGTGGGAGGTTTCTGAAATGACATCAAACATTGTTGAGGCCTCTGAATCGCTGCCTGAGATACCAAATGAAGTTCTCTGAGAATAAGATATAAAAATAAATACAGCATTATAAGATATCTGGAGAGCTAAACATATAATTGTTTTTGGGTTTTTTTTGTTTGTTTGTTTTTCACTAGCTGATCCATGTAAGAAATTGTCTTTTCTGTGAGATTATAGGTTATGGTATGAGAATCCAGGTGTGTTCACTCCTGCGCAGCTCACTCAGATCAAGCAGACTTCTCTTGCCAGAGTTTTGTGTGACAATGGTGACAACATAACCAGGGTACAACGTGATGTCTTTAAAGTGGCTGAATTCCCACATGGATATAGTAGCTGTGAAGATATTCCTAAACTGGACCTCAGGATGTGGCAAGATTGCTGTGAAGGTCTGTATACAGATGGATTTTGGTATATTTATGCAAGCTTTATTTGTTATATATTTATCTTATTTTAATAAGATATCTTAACTGTTTTTCAGGCTCTATTAAGATGTTTTGCATGGTTAAAAATTAAAATTTGCAGCCTAGAACATTACTTTTAATTTTCTATTAGAAAAAGAAAGACAAGGACAATTCTCATGTACTGAAGTGTCTTCTTCGAGGAGTTGTCTATTCGTCTGCCTGTGTACCAAGAGTTGGCGTCTTTATCTGTGCTCATCACCTATGATGATGAGCCATGCCAGCTTTTGACATTTGATCTTAATTCATTGCAAATCTATAGAAGAGAGAGGTAGAATATTATCCCTTGTTTATTAATAGGAGATAAAGATATAAAACAGTTACCATAATCATTTTAATTAGTGATCATTCCATATTTTGTATTACATAGATATATTCTAAACATAGCCTAGATGTGAGCACTGAGAAGGTGTAGATAACTGCTTTCCCATTGTCTTCCTTTTGTGGATAAATATTCATGTTCATAGTCATCTTCAAAAATTAGTAGAGTGGGATTTTTCTTCTTCTTTACAATCAACTTCATTTTTCTCAAGACATAGGATTTAGCACACAAGAAACAAAAGATTCTGAGAAACCTATGGTCTTTCACAGCCAGTGTCTTAGTCTGTAATTCACTTCCCGTACATACTTTGTGCATGGCCTCTGCTTAGCCATCAGCATATCAAACTTTGCTACGTATTTAACAGTTGGAAGATCTGTTCCTAAGAGAAATACTTGGCATTCATGTCTTGATGAAGCATAAACATAATTTCCATGGCTGAAAAAGTATATTCAGGATGTTTAGGAGCTTCTCTGCAGAACTTTGATGATCTACACATTGCAGGCAAGGGACCTATTGATTGTAAAAACTTGACTTGTATCAGAGTAGGCAATATTCGTCAGTTGACCATTATTAAAATCTTAGAATTTTCTTAATAAGAACCTATTATTCAATTCCATAGTTTGTGAAATATTGATAGATGGTACTTAGGTATGAGATATTCATCTCTTCTATTGTTGGTTCTCTTAGGTTTACACCTGCTAAATAGGCTAAGCGATATTTTATAAAAAGATGTGCATAAGTAAAGCAACAAATTGTTGCATCTGTATAACTACTCTTGCATCTCATGCATCTGTATATCTACTGTGAAGATGTGATTGTTCTTGGTGACAGAGAAAATCCTTCTTTGGTGATACTGTAGCATTTAAGCCAGTAAGTAGCTTGTAAACCAGTGGACTATGTTCCTTCAACCTAAAATAGATATAGTTAATAATGAAGAATTTTTCTAACTAGTACAGTTTTACAATGAAAGCAAGGTCAGATATCCTTGAAAATGAAAAAAAGCAAATAGAAATTTACTATTCAAACATGTATTATTTATCTTTAAAGCTGATCATAGAATCTATGTATTAGAGCATATTTCTGTGTTAAAATTCTTGAGACTTCATTTTTGTCATTCTAGTAGGAAATAGTTCGCATTTATTGAGCTTGAGACATCATACAAACACTGTTCTTGACTGTTAGAAGGGCAAAGCTTCTCCTAGATCTCACTTCGGAAAGATGTTTTTGATTCTCAAACTTATGATTTTCATTTTTATGTTTAGATATGTGATTGAAAAGCTGCCTATTTGTCATGTATTAATATTTTAAATATTGATAAATAGATGTATTTTGTGGCAGAGCCATCTAGAATTCTTCCTTTGAAACTTGTCACGTCTCCTTCATAGAAGAAATATTTATTTTAGAAACTTCATACACATGATAATCTGATTAATGGAGATTCAATGCACTAAGTGGGGATAATCATATGATTCAGTAACCGTTTACCCACTTGAGTTCCAGAGTTGTTAAAGAAAAATCTCTAAGGACCTGTTCTAAGCAGGCAGAATTATTGAGATCTCCTTTCATCTGCAAGATGACCTATCTTCCACGTTAAAGGAAAATAAATCATTCATTTAGAATTGAACTCTTAGGTCTTACTAGAGGCCTCTTGTTACAATGTATTATGTATTTTTGTTGTCTTGCTGGAATTTGCATCTACTTTCCATAGGTTTTTGTTGACTTAATTTTTGAAATTAAAAAAAATCCAAATATATCCAACTGAGATGTCACTGCATTCTTTCATGTTGTGGCATCAAGATCCAAATGATGTTTGCAGAAGGGCTTTTTGTATGCTAATTCTAGAAACTAAACCGAAGTGAAGGCATTGATCTTTGCTGACATCAGACTCAGAAGAGCCTTCTCTACACATAAATAACTTCAAGTTTGGGGCTATATGCTGGCTCTCAATAAAATTATTGCTTTTTATTTGAGGAAAAAGTGCAATTGTGCACTTTTATGCAAAAGTGCAATTTTCTTGGCAATAATTCTGTAGTTATATATAAAATAAAAACTGCCATAGTTATTAAGACTAAAAATCATTAACACTAGTATCCTGTACTGCAACGACCAGCATGATCAGATAAGCAAGCTGCAGAATAATCACTTCACAAGAAATGTATCAGTAGTAGCTTATCTCCCAGACAAAATCTTTCAGAATCTTTTCAAAATGATAGTACCATATGCCAGAAGCATTAAGAGGAAATCAATTACCGTCCTTAAAGCATTCTGCTTTAAACAAATTAATCATATTCTACCAATTCAGGAAAAGTTTACTTTGCCACAGCTCCTATAACTTGGCAGACAATTTCACTAACACTTTAGTTACATCATTTCATAAAATTATAAAGCTGCTCTGTGAAATTGTGTTGATTACCTAAGTGTTATTACTGAGCCTTCTAGAGCAAATGTTATTCTTGGAATAATCTGAAGCCATTCAACAGTTCAGTATGTATTTTCATTCAAGAGTGTTACTACTGGAAAGTATTACTAAATTCAATGCAGTTAGAGAACTGCCAGGCAAAAGAAGTCAATAAGTAGAGTGCTTTAAGAAATTATCTATCTGTGCTCACTTCTTCTCAGCTCCTTTGAAGTCTGTGCAAAAGTTAATGAAATAGTTGAAAGATGAATGGAATTAATTTATTTTTTTGTGTGGAAGAATAGGAGTGATGATGTCTATGATAATCCAAGCTTAGGCAAATCAATTTAAAAAGTAGTTTCTTTTTCTGGCATTGGGGACTTATTGTGAAGTGGAGTACATACAGAGTATACCATAAAGAACATCAATTCCTTTATGATAAATAAAATATATATATTTGTTGTTTTTCATGTATTTTCTTATTTAGAAGAGAAACGTTTAAATTATATTCCTTCTCCACAATTAAATTATTTGATATCACGATTATATGTTTAAAATTATCCTAGATTTCTCTAAATTTCAGAAGGCAAGTAGCAATAATATATTATTGCACTTTATGTGTATTTAATAACTGATCCAGGTGTACAGCTGTCAGCTTCTTTAAAAAGATACATCTGCTTTTGTTATCATTCCTGTTTTGTTCCAATCAAAATATTTTCCACATGAAAAACAGAATATCTTATTAGTTACAAGAAGCTATTTCTTAGATTTCTTGAGTAAAGCAAATATTTCTTTTTTAAAAAAGGAAGGCATTATTCCATTTTAAAATAACAATACCAGATTAGATTTTAACAAAGTTAACTGACGTTCATCACTGACAGTGAAGACAGAACACTGAAGCTTCAAATTTTCCCAACAAGCAACTTCTAATGCTTTTTTTTCAGTCCCTTTAAAGAAAAAAACAAATAATGTACTTAGGGTAGAGTGTCATGACTACTGTTGGAAGAATTGTGTGGTTAAATTGTACCCAGTAGTGATCTGTAGATACTTTCTGTTCCAAGAGTTGAAATACAATCACCACATCTTTTTCTCCTATCAGTAATTCTTTAATTGATATTAAGCTATAGACAAATTAAATTACTTTATAACAGGGAAATGATAATAGTCTTATTTAAATAAATGTCCAGTATAAATAAAAACATAGTATTTTAATCACAGAGAGCAATCGATAGTACTATTATATTTTCATTTATATAAGACAAGAAACTTTATAATTTATTTCTCAAGTCCCTCAACTCTTTTCTTGACTTTGAAGTTGTGCAATAATTTTGGTTAATAGTTAAGTTATTGCCAAATTCCAAAGTAATACTTTCTAAAGTGTTTTTTGTCTTTTGGAATAAATTTGTTCTGTTGCAAGTTAAGAGTAACATTAGGGAAAATGACTTCTTCCCCTAGTTAACGGCTTTTGTGACTCATTTTGCTAACACTGGACTTAACTGAGCTATGTCCATGGGATTGTGTATTTAACTTTGCCTTCCATTTTCTTAGCAGTTTCTCTGCTTCTGACCAACATACTGTTGGTTTCTACTGCTGCCTGGCTCGTTGTAATTTTACTTTTTTAAAGCTTCTGTGAACAGAAATGAAAAAAAAAAATTGGTATTTTCCAATTCTTTTCTCTCCAAAGTGCTGTTTTCAGTTTTGTCTTATTTTGTTTTTCTTTTCTTTCTTAAATGGGACTCCTTCCAAATACTAATGATTTTTGGAAGGCTAAATAAAGCAAACTAAAGGAAAGACTTACTTCATCCTATGAGGACATCTTCTTGGGAATCTTAGGAGAGGAGTTTTGACATAATTATTCTCAGGTTTGAGACATCTGCTCAACATTGGAAAATGTATCAAGACCTAAGTGACTGGTGATAGCTTTTAAATGCCTAAACTTTGGGAATTGAGTTGGTCAGCCAGTAACTATCCCATCTGCAAATATTCTCCAGGATTTAATTGAAGATATGCTTCCAAACTCTGTGCATAACAAATAATAATACCTGAAATGGTGGAGGAAGCAATATGCTGTGATGCTTTTTTTGTTTGTTTGTTTGTTTTGTTAATAATATTGTATTCTTTCATATGTAACAACTAATTTCCAAAGAAGAAAGTAATTAAAAGCCAGAGAAGTAAGAATTTTAAAAGCGAACAGTTAGTTAAAATAAGATTGATATACTTGGGAAAATAACCTTTATTCCTTTGTTTCACTCTGAAGATCTGATCTGTGAATAATCAAATTCTCCTCATCCAGCTGGCTTAAATGCTGTCTTAAATACAATCTCTGAGACATAGTCAGCTGCAGTCAAACTGATTCCAGACAGGATCACATTGAATATGTGAACTGCCTTTGCCAATACAGAAGATATTTGTAAAGCCATATTAATATTTTAACTGCTGATTTATAGTTTAGTTTGTAAAATGTAATTTCTTGTCTAATTTCAGACTGTAGAACTAGAGGACAATTTAATGCATTTTCATATCACTTTCGGGGCAGACGTTCACTTGATTACAGCTTTCAGGAAGACAAGCCCTTAAAGAAAATGAAAATGTCTAAAACAGTAAGGTGAGATTTTTTTTTCCTTTTTTTTAAATGAGAAAAAGGAGCATGAAAAGGATTTCTTTACAAATGATGAGCTAAATTTTTTCTTTGTAACTGCACACTACTTTTTTTTCTAGTTTATGTTTTCAAGTTTATGATTAAGGTATTTCAGTCTGACGCTTCCTTATATCCACTAACAGTGAAAATCACTTTTTTTCAAAGCTTTTTTTATCTATTTTTTTGTGTGTGTGTGACACAGTGTATTACTTCAGTTCTTCCTGTGTTTTCAGGACAAAAGTCTTTAATGAAGCTTAATTGTGGGGATTAGGAATTTCATAGTCCTGCTGTGCCTGCAGTATCCAAACTATTTTGAGAATTATTTCCTTTTCGCCTCAGAGCTGCCAGGTCTTCATATAAAATAAGAGGGAGCTAAGCACTAGTTACAGTAATATGGTATTTATACTATGTGATAATGACAGCAGTTGCTTCTACCACCAAAATACTCCAAGCAGGAAATGGAGGAGAGCAGTGCTTCAGATAATACTTGATCCTCAAAATCCTGTAGAGATGGTGGAGGGTTAATCACAGTTCCAATCACAAATAATCAACTGTGTAAAGTCCCCATCGTTTCTAGGGAATTAAAACTTATATGTGTATTAGTGGAATAAATAGAATTCTGCTCAGACCAAAGTTTTTGTGACACTTGGGAAAAAATTAAACTGAAGTTCAATAATGAGCAAATTTGACACCCTTTTGAATTATTATAGTCTCCATGTATCATGCATTCTTGTAGCAAGTAGTGTTATTATTGCTTCTTATATGTCTGGTGCATTGAGAAGAACACTGGTTACATTCAACCAGAGTCTTCCCACTCAAGTCAAGGAAAACAACTAGCTAGATAGATAGGTGTATCACTGTATTTGCTTCAGCAATTTTAAAAACTTATGACTGTTATAACCTCAAGATAAACCAGTGTTACATTTCATTTCTCTGAAAGCTAGAAACTGACCTTCAGTAATAGAGTCTTTTTTTTTTAGATATTTAGAATTTATTTATTTATTTATTACAAAATGTATATTTTCTAATTTTCAACACGAAAAGGCACTTACTAAGTCTAAGTTTCCTTACAGGCAGCAGA
This sequence comes from Nothura maculosa, assembly GCA_032353885.1. NCBI lineage: Eukaryota > Metazoa > Chordata > Aves > Tinamiformes > Tinamidae > Nothura > Nothura maculosa. The sequence continues at coordinate 2,979,831 of JAUBOD010000729.1, forward strand.
AAAAAAAAGGTTCTTTTCAAGGAACCTTTAAACATTTCATTTCATGCAGGTGAACTGTGTGAACTGTATTACTTACATAACAGCCAAAGCTATTGCGACATCTTTCATCAAACATTCACTTTTCCTGCTCAATTTTGTACTTAAGTTGCATTTTTGGTTGAAAGAGTTCTTTCCTTTGCTTTTTTTTTTAATTTTCATTTCAATAACTTGAACAGGTGGGGAAGCTTATTTCTTACACAGTAACAGCTGGTTTACTTGAATTTTGGCTATGTGACTTAAAGTTCTTTTTCTTTAATTTAGATGAGAAAGTGTGTGAAACTATGTAGCTTGAACACCTGCCAATTAGTGCTGCTTTAATTTACTCAGAAGCGTTATAAATCATGAGTTCTAGTTTGTGAGAGAGTACATCTATGTGAGTTCAGCCACTGGATATCACTTAGCCCTTGTGAAGATATACTAATAAATAGGAATGCCTGGTAACATTAATTTAGATTAACGTGAAGATTTTAAGATCTTAATGATAAGAACTTAATAATTAGTTATCTCTGGTTTTGAGTGCATGCTTTTTAAAAAACTTGTCAAATAAAGTGTTCAGTTATGGTCAATTCCTTTGATAGACTCTTATATTTTTCCTACTTGCATATTGAGCTGTTTAGTACAGTTTAGTTTTGTAGATCTCTGATAAAGATCAACTGTTCAGTGCAGTAGACAGCACACTCTTCAATATTGTGTGTACTGTAATCTGTATTGATTTCAAAAATGATTTGAATTGGACATAGGTGTCTGTGTAGAAGTGTTTATTTCTCATTTATTTGTGAAAAATGTTTTCTTTTTTAAAAATATTTTTCTTTAAATATGTTTATGCTAATGATCATTTAGAGGAAAAACAATAAAGATGAACTCAAATTATTTTAATAAGTAACACTTTTTGGGCTTTGGGCTGATTTAGGCTTAAAAGCTCAGGAGATTAAGGTTCTTTTTACAGTGACATTAGGGTGTTCTTACATTTAGAATATCACTACTGGAAATTTCGTGTTTCTCCATGCTTTGAGTACATATATTACTCTTCTCAATATAAAAAAAAAATCCTTTCATTTGTGACAAAACATGTATCCATAACCTACCTGTTCTGAGCCTGTCATCAGCATTGCTGGGTCTGGTGTCCCATTGCAATGAATACAATTGATTGCTGCTCTTTTGCATTCTTACTAAGTGTTCCAAAATATCTAGGTGGATAAATACATATTTAATATTTTATATTTATGTATATAAATATGTAAGTGTATCTAATATCCTTATTTGCTGATCATTTGTTGTAGTTCTGTGAAACAGAGTAAATATTTTCTTAATGCTACATCAGCATCTGATGAGAACAGAAACATGCCCATAGTGAATGACTTCAAAGAGTTTGTTTTGGAAATGCAAAAAACTATTTCAAGCCTCAGAAACCAGGTAAGGCCTTTTAGTGGATAGTTTCTAAGTATATATTTAATTTACATTATTTTCAAAATATCACTCGCAGCTGTTCTTAATATTTACCTGAGGGTAGGATTTAAAAAAAAAGATGAGGCCAAATTTTTCTTGGTGGTGGCCAGTGACAGGCAAAGGGCAATGGGTGGAAGTTGAAACACAGGAAGCTCCATCTCCATGTGAGGAGGAACTTCCTGACTGTGAGGGTGACAGAGCCCAGGAACAGGCTGCCCAGGGAGGCTGTGGATTCTGCATCTCTGGAGACCTTCCAAACCCACCTGGATGCCACCCTGTGCCCCATGCTCTGGGTGTCCCTGCTGGAGCAGGGAGGTTGGACTGGATGATCCTAGAGGACTGGACCTTCCAATCTCAATCATTTTGCCATTCTGTGATTTAGACATATACTGCAGCCAAAAATATGTCAAGCAAAGCAGTACACAATGCATAGTGTGTTATTAGTCTTCATTCTTCATTTTGAAACCTTACTTACTAAAATACAGTTTATAGATTTTCTTGACTTTGAACTTGGAGTTATAACTGTTCTAAATACGGAATTATTTCCATGGAGATATTTTTTTTCTTATATGGCTTATGTGGACTTTAAGATCTGCAATGTGTAGAATTTCTCTAAGTAAAACTGTGTTTAGAATACAAAATTAGAAAGTTGTAATGTACCAGACTACAGCTGTAAGCATAGTTAAGATTTAAATAGTTTAAAGAAGACATGCCTTCTATGCTGTGACATAGATGAAATTTTTGCCTAGAATAATAAGTTCTTTTAGAGTAGCTTCATTATTTGTTTTGGAGGTATGAATTAGATTCATTTGTATAGTAACTTGAAACCATTTCTTGATGACATTATTTAATCATTGCACTCATTACAGTTATCCTGTTTTGATAGTGGAATCACTACTGTAGGTCAAATAAAAACTGAATACATTCCTATTGGTTTTATCTTTTTTTTTTTGATGTAGAAAAGATCTAGGGATTTTTTAAAAATGTGTCCATCTAGTTAGTGGTCCCAAGTGGCATACAACCAGCAAGCTAAATTAATGATATAAACCTCTTTCATGATGAAGGAGAAAATACAAAAAATCTTTTATTTTTACCTTTTTATGTAGACATATCAATAGGTTTAGATTTATCTTTCCATTCACATCAGATGCAAATACATCAGCTTGCTTATCTTTGTATGCTCTAAGTGTGTGTTCCACTAGCAGGAAAATTTACCTTCATAGGGTTTATTTTACTTATAAAATAAATTATTTATATTTGAGTTAAGAGTTTATTATTTCTCATTTCTTTTGCAAATACTGTTTATATATCTATTAACTTTTTCAGTTTCTAATCTTTCAGTCTTTTGAAAATTAAGTCGTCAGAAGGAAAAAAACAGGAGCAGTTTTTAGCATGGATTGAATAGCCCAGAAAAAAGATGGGCTACATCTTTTTTGCTACCTACACACACACAAAAAAACTTTGTTTCTGTTTGGTTCAGCGATTAACTTTTCCTCATGTTTTCAGATAAAAAAACTTGAATCACGTCTCAGTAAAACTGATTGCACTGATGAAGAGGGTAAATCATATTCCAGCAATGAAACCTGGAAAAGGGACCCTTGCACTGTATGTGAATGCAAAGTAAGTATAGTGAAATCCAGTTTGGAGATCAGCTATAACTATATATTAATTTCTGCTTCCAAAACAGTGTTTCTAATTTCTGGGTAATTGTTTCTAAATTATTTTTATACATCATCAGTTATTTGCTCCAAAACTGATGCTGTTCAAATATCCCAGTGCTGAAGAATCCAGCTTTACATACCTTTATTTTTCCAGAGGATTTTTGAAAAGAGCTGTTAAAAACAGTAAAGTCAGTAAAAGCTCATCTAGTTTGTGCTATTTTTATCATAATAACTTTTTAAATGTAGTTATAGGAAAGATATATCTGGGTATTTGGGAACTTGATGTTTCATGGATGAATGAATGTTAGATAAAATATGTTGCTCCACTAAGGAAGATATCATACAAATATCAGTTTATACCAAAATTATGTGGCGTTTATTCTTCAACAAATGTAGAAAATATACTTCTTGTTTTGAAACTGTAGCTAAGTGTTTTATTTTTGTTACTTTTTTTGCTGACATAGGTTGGTCAGATTACCTGTTTTGTAGAATCATGCCCACCAGCCGATTGTGAAGCACCTTTGAAAGTTAAAGGAGATTGCTGTCCAGTCTGCTTAAAACAAACTAATAGTAAAAAGAAGAAACTATAAGTCTTCTTTTTAAGAATTTAGGATGCATCCTCATCAAATCATATCAATGCCTGCTGATGGCAAAAACAGGTAACTACAGGCTTAAAATAACAGCAAGAAAACAAAAATCAAGATTTACACGACAACCTTCTAATGGTGCTTACAGTGTAAGATAATGTATCATTTTATTTTCTGCCCATAAAAGTAATCACAATGCAAAAAAATATTGAAAGGGAAATAAGTAAACAGGTCGAAGTTAATTTTGTATTAAGCTTCTCAGGTTAGACAAACTCAAACTGGTGCTACTTCAAAAGAACACTGTCAGGTAGTTTTAGGTATCCAGAATGGCTTGGTTTAAAACCCAGCTTTAAAAAATGAGCAACAGTACAAGTTTACTCTATGTCTTCAGTACGAATCTAACTTGATGTTTAACTCATTTTTATTATCTAGTAAATGCAGGGAAAAAAAATAGATTGTTGTGCCCACCATAATGCCATATAGGGCCAGTTTCTGCAAATCACCTATACATCGACCTCCTGTTGAATCATATTGCTAGTTCTGCATATAGACAAGGAAGGAAATAGAGAAAATTACATGCAGATTTCAACATCCTTCTATTATTTTGAGGAGAAAAATATTCTTTTTGAAATATCCTCTAGAATTAATTGGGAAATATAAACAAACATAACAAGGAGGTTTAAAAAAACAGCAGTTGAATGTATATTGCAGATGTATTTGACAGTGTTCCTCACTTTAGGGAAAACACATGACAGTAGCATTAAAATGAATATAATCTGTTGTTTTTTTTTTGTCAAAACATACGTAATTGCTTTGCAAGGTTTTTTTGTTCATTTATTTTAAATCCCTGTTACATGATCATCCATCCTGTTTGTAAGCATGCTTCTCTTGCTCTCAGAGCAGTTACATATATGTTTGACCCTATTCTGAAAATGTGAAAACATATCACATGCCATTTTGTATAGAGAGATACCTACTGATTCATTGCACATATTGTCAATAGACATATGTTCCTGATTATATTGTGGCACTGTTTTGGTGGAAAAAAATCAAAATGAAGCATCATCATTAATCGTGGATTGACTACTTTTTCTGACAAGGTATTTGATTTTGTTAAGTTTTTCAACTAATGCATATATATATTTTTACCTCAGTATTTTTATCATTCATGTTAAAAAATTGTCTGCCAATGGACTTTATTTCCCATTTAATAAATGTTTAACGTTATAGAGTTTATGTTTATGCTAGCGTTTCAAAATTTTATGCTTTTTGGAATACAAACTGCATATTTTTGACCAGGAATTATATATTATATTCAGTGAAGGACAACTATCATACCTCATTTTACAGTTTTTTTTTGTGTTTATTCATAATTGATTTTCTCCCTAAATACTTAATATTTTAGGATTTATGTCTCAGTCCTTAAATTCCAAGTCAGGTTTAACTAGAAACAGAGCTCTTCAGTTATTCAGGTCATTCACTTATTAATTAGTTGTTAGAATTAGTGAGCAAAGCTTTGAGTATCAAAAAAATCTGCACAAAATTAAAAATTTATGTCATAAACATTTCAAATTATATAAACAATCTGAATACTTAATTCTTGCATGGTAAATCAAATACCTGTCTAAAAACTAACCTATCACAACAATATGAGTTCCACTATAATATTTTGACACATAATTCCTATGATTACTAACATAAATAATTTGTAATTTGATGAACTGATACCATGACATACATTCACGTTTGGTATATTTTTAAAGCTATCTAAAGAAACTTGTTTCATATTATAGTAAGAACAATATCTACATGTGAGTGGTTTTTAAAGATGTGTGGTAGAGGTACATGTGAAACTGCAATTTATATTTTTAAAGAATATTTTAATTGATTTTATATACAATGACTTGATTTATGTAATTTTCTATTTTAATACTTTTGGAAGTTGTGTGTGGCGAGCATGTATGAGTATCATATGGTTTCAAGAGTTCATCATTCCTGTATTTCTTTGATACTCTGGTATTTTGTTGACTTGTTGAAAGTCCAAGCCACATGTCTCGTACTGTAAGTCCAACCCATATGCAGTTCCCATTTACCTAAGCAGGAATTCCTCAAAGAGGAAGGAATGTAGAGCTAAACCAAATACAATTTAACTGTCTAAACAGTTAAATAAAACAGTAATACATCCAGTTGCTTACCACTTACATTCTTTTATTCCAATTTTATATTCAATAACTTGCTCAAGATTTCAGCATATAGGAGAAGAGAGTTTCCATTTATACATTATGAAATGGTACCATATACCTGATTATTCCTTATCTCCAGCTTCCAGAATAAAATGTTTTCTTTTTTCAGTGCTCGGTGTTTATTCATATGATATATAGAAAGGTCTAAAGACTCTAGATATGCTTAAATGAGTTTAATATTGAGTTATCTTCCATTATCTAACTGATTACAAACTATTCAGGAAAATTAGTCTTTATCTACAAGTTAAAATGTACTCAGTCATGGATTCTACTAATTCAGATCTCTTGCAGTGTCTGCAGAATCAGCATTGATTTTAACATTTCCGAAACAGTGGCTAATGGCTAGATGACCATTTCCTCAGTATCCACTGTGAGAATATTGATGTAATATGTTACAAATTTTACATATTTATTTTCTTTTTTTAATGTTACCTAAAGCAAAATCTTTGTTGTTTTTTATTTTAATCAATAAATTTACCAAAGAACTGTTTGCACTGTATAATGAATGCTTTTCAGTTAAAATAAAGTGGGCCACATTTCCAAGTAAGCTTGTTCTTTTTATTTTTTCGATACCTATCTATTTTAGGTTAATACCTAAAAATACCTAGTTTATTCTAAAAAAGAAAGTATTACTTATATTATGCAGGATAGTCATGACCAGAAGTCCATTTCTGAGAATGAGTAATCAACTAATGAAATAAGTAGATCTCAGTTCTTTAATGTTATTACATGTGAATTTGAAGTATCTATTTACTTATTATTATTACTTATATACTTATAAGTAAATATATCTATTTACTTACTGAATCCTCTATTTATGAAGAGGATTCAGAGTTCTTTATTGTTTAAGACATTAGATGAAGGGACATATTTGAGTTCATGTGTTTGCTCCATGCTCAGGTGACACATTCAGCACTGTCTGTTATGAATTTTTACCATTTCAGTTACACAGTTTCAAGGCACTAAAAGTAGATGCTGACCTGAGGACTTGCTCTTTTCTAAAGTACTGTTGCTACAGAAAGTGAACATCTTGCTGAACATGGACAGCATAGATTTCTTTCCCTCAGCTTCTAGCAAGTGTGACTGACAGCTTCCGTAAAATAAAGAACTATTCCAATTACTGAAGGAATACTCAAGCTGTTTTAATCAAGAACTTTATCCCCCTTGCTTGGTGAGATGAAGGTATTTTTTTCAAATTGTGCTTTTATTTAAAACCTCAAAATACTGTCACAGAAAAATAAAACTCTTTTTAATGATGCTTTGTGAAAAGGGCCTTCTTGAATACTGTGCAACCACACAATGACCAGGGACGTTATAAAATTGGAATAAATGTTTTCTTTCATCTGAGCTGGCTGGTCATTACATGCAGCTTTCTCATTGCCTGGCTATTCCCTTATATTGAGGGTATATAAAGATTTCCATGTGAATTTTGTTTTATATCAACAATAAATCTGAGCAATAGCTCAGATTTAAGGTGAGTGTCTTATTGCATCACACCAAGAGTTCATGTTCAGCCATATCCCAAAGCTGTTACCTATCTTATAGCTAAGAATTCTGTAAGCAGGACTCACATTCTATATTCCTCCATAAATATCTTGTGTTTCATTATGATCCGTTATCATCATCATCATCATATATAGAAATTATATAAAATATATAAGTAATTATAATGAGCTCATTTTAGCAAGCAATCCAGATCTGTCTGTAGTTCTTTATTGAAGTCATTTACTTATGTTTTCAAATTATTTTCTGTGGTATAGACGTTCTGGTGCAGCTACAAGTGAATCCTTCTCTGAAGTTCTTTGCAGCAAAATACCTGCCAAGTATCTCTGATCACCTTTGAGAAAGCAAGGAAAGAGAGAAAAAAATAATGAAAGGCAGAGCCCTGGCTTCCTTTTTCTAGGGACAAATTGAAAAGGCAAAAGGCTGATGACAGTTACTCCTGTTTTCTCTCCATCTGCTGCTGTATATTTCAATCTATATGCAACATTTAAAGGTACGATAGCTTTGAGAGAAAGAGAGAATGGTTTTGATAGAAAAAAAGCAACATACTGTAGAGGTTGTGTGTTCCTGACAGTGATCTTGTGTCTCCTTTCCATTTTAGGCCACAAGCGTGTCTGTACTGCAGGCAGAGTTCTGTCCTTAAGTTAAATTCAAACAGGAATAGCCTGCACTTGTGAAAAAGCAAAAAAAACATGGCTCCAGAAAGTTGCAGGTTTAAAGAGTTTGGACATTAAAGGGTTTGGGACATTAAAATATAGCTGTGATCAGCAATTCGCACTGCTGGAAAATAAAATACCATGTTGGCTATAGAGCAGGCCTGACTTGCAGATGTGGGAACTCCCCAGTGCCAGCGAACATTATTGCAGTTCCCAAAAGCTGTTTGAATGCAGATGAAGCCCTGAGTTCACTCAATCCCTGCTGTCTGTCTTGGGACTAATGCTCTCCATGTCAGGCATACGGGATTTGTGTTCAAGTGGAAGGGACTGACTCCCCATACCATGCAAAATTGACGATTTTGATTTTGCTCCTTCCTTAGAAACACTACCACTTCCTTAGAAACACTTTCCATTCTGCCAGAAACACTAACATTAACAGTCGTAAGTTGGCTACCACAAACTTAAAACCACCAAGTATTTAGCTGGCTTGATGGACAGTGGAAAAGTTGCTTGCATGTAGGGTTTTGTTCTTATTGTTATTAATTACTACCTCAAAAGTTAGAATTGAAAGGTCATTTTACAACAGAGAAACAAGGCAAATAACCTGCAGCTACTTGCAGCTACATATCCTTTGTAAACCAAACACTGACCAGTTACCCCAGCGCAAACCACAGTGTTTGTCTCCGTCTTTACAAAAAATGTTTTTAATTAATGAATGCATTAATGCATGCAAGGCAAAGAGAAAAAGACAACTAATAACTCTGAAGAAAATTTATGCCAATGACATGTAATTTCAGCTGCTTTAAAATTGAGTTCTTTATTTTTTCTGTGGAATTATTGAATATTCCATTTTTGTTTGGGGATTTTAATAAGATGATCTCAGAATATGATATTCTACTCTATAAAATGGCCTTTTAAAAAATATTTTACCTTCTCATCTTTATCCAGTCAAGGGATATTTTTAATTCTCAAATCCTCTGAAGATCTGAACATCTGTTACAGAGAAAAAAAGCGGGGCTGGACAGTTGTCTTCAAGCAAATGTAGTGGTGTATTGACCTCCTCACGACCAGTATTTGACCCTCGATATTCTAAAAATATTCTTGTGGTTGTAGATTTTGTGTTTAAAGAATGAGAAGGAATTTGGCCTTTTTGCTGAAGAAGTCTTTCCTTTCCTTTCCTTTCCTTTCCTTTCCTTTCCTTTCCTTTCCTTTCCTTTCCTTTCCTTTCCTTTCCTTTCC
>JAUBOD010000729.1:2993356-3019364 GCA_032353885.1 Nothura maculosa
GTAGGGAAGAGGGGGCCAAGCTTTTTTCGGTGGTGGCTAGTGATAGGACAAGGGGGAATGGGTGTAAGCTGAAGCACGAGAGGTTCCACCTTCAGGTGAGGGGGAACTTCTTTCCAGTGAGGGTGACAGAGCAGTGGAACAGGCTGCCCAGGGAGGTTGTGAAGTCTCCTTCCCTGGAGGTCTTCAAAACCCACCTGGATGCCGCCCCGTGCCACCTTCTCTAGGTGTGCCTGCTGGAGCGGGAAGGTTGGACTAGATGATCTCTAGAGGTCCCTTCCAACCTTGTAGATTCTATGATTCTATGATTCTATGAATGTGATGACTTGTAAAGTGGCAGTACATAAGAGGCTGAGAATGAAATGTTGTCTAATATTAAAATATTTATGGCAGTCCTGTGAAGAAAATTCACAGCAAAATCATATAGAGAAATAAGAACATCTTTATGGTAAAAATGTTTGAATGGCAAGAGCTGGTTGCAAGTCAGGTTGGTGATGCTGACACGCTACTAACTCCAAGGGACCACATTTACGAAGCTCTGTCTCTGCTAGTACATATAATATTGACAGGCTCTGCACCTGCATTTTACTGCTTTGATAGAGAGGATTTGCATAATTTGGTTAGCTAGCACATTCCCCCAGACTAGCATGATCAGGGCTATTAGGTTTAAACGATGTGTATTTTTAGGAATCTTTAAGGAATTAATGGACTTAATGATGCCTGCAATAAGCTGCGATTATCCAGCACTGTTTGAAGACTACAATAGCATCTAATTACAACCTCAGATGACAATCTCTATTTGTATGTAGTCCTTCAAATGGAGAGGAATATACTCATCTCACTGTATCAAAGAAAGAAGTAAAATAAAAAGTCTAAATATTTCAATGACCCGGCAGGTTTTAAGTATAATAAATTTTCTCAGATAACCTAAATTCTATTATATTAATCCATTATCTCCCGAAGTATCTACTAATCGTTACTTTTGGCAAGTGTCTGATATCTGTGGATTCTGGTCAAAATTTGTGGATATTTTCCAAAGGCTGCAAATCCTAGCTTCTATGCTATTCCCTCACTTTTGTTGCAGCCTTCAGCTTGCTTTTCTTTGCTGTGCTGTCTCCTTGATTGTTTGCTCTTTTTTCTTATCCTTACATCTTTAACTCCTCATCTTAATCCTTCCACTCCAGTTAGCTTTTTATCCCATTCCCCTCATCTCACCCCCACATTGGCTCCAACTTGGGCTTAGCTGGAAAAATCAAGTATGTCAACAAGCCCCAGTAGAGCAATTTTGAGTCTAACATAAGCAGACATTTCCTGTAAACCTGATACCTGGATTATTTCCATTTTACAAGGATGACAAATGGCTCACTAAGTAATAGACTTCATAAATGCATTATCATTTCCATTGAAATGTTTTGTAGCATTTCTGAAAAAACAGTAAGAAGTGGAGTGTAATGTCATTCTCCACTGAACCTCACAGTCAGACCTAGTTTTAGGTTCACGTAAAATGCTGAAAAACAAAGTGGGACATGATATCACCACCAGATGTTGAATATATAACTTGATGTATTTCTTGTGGTTAATGGGCTGAAGACCTGATTGAACCATTACTCGTCTTTGTGTAGAACAGCAATACATCTGTAAGGAATTGCATTTGGCCCTTTGGAATTTTCAAAGGCAGCAATGCAGTTTTGCATATATAACATTATATACTGCTAAATAATGAAGCTAATGAGGCTTCTGGGAGAGTGAGGAAGGGAATATGGTCTATATTTTATCTTCTTCATATTATAAATAAATAGCTTTAATTGCAGTAGGAGGCTTGTAAAAGAAGCATTTTATTTAGTTTAGTTTTTTAAGAAGTGGCAACTAATTCTATCTCCTTGATCCCTTCACATAGCATTTGCCATGTAAATGTCATATTTCAAAGATGAGATAAAATGACACAGTGAAATATTGGTTTTATAAAATTGTTAGCCCACAAGAAATACAAGAATTTTAAGTGATGCATAAATATTTGTTGCAAAATCATATTTTAATCATTGTCTTTTATTCTTTAACAAGGAGAGAAAAAACAAGATTTTTTGCTTTCTTTCTGATGATGACACAGATTGTATTCTTTCGATTATCACATTTTCAAAGGAAAAAAAATCAAATTTTAGTGGGAGCTATAGATCTAAAACCTGATTCTCTGGAAATCTCTGTGTATATTCCTTGAGTTCAGGCTGCGGCACACAGAGGAGCCATAGCACGTAAAGGAGCGCTACTGCAAAACTTACAAACACATCCACTTGCAGGGGTGTTTCCTCTGGAACATAACACTAAGACAGATGCTATTGGTGAACAAGTAGCATAGAGTGTCCAGTGAGGCAAGTAGTTTTTACATTTGCTGATGAAATATGTATATCTCAGACAAAATCAGCCTTCTTTTATTTTTGTTTTTCTTTTTGTTTTTCTTTTTTTTTCTTTCTTTTTTTTATTTTAAGACAAATATGCCCTTTTTCCCAACAATAATTCAGAAATACCTTTACTCATATGCCTGGCAATGATGAAGTTTCAGGTCAGCCTGTGAAATAAATTCAGACAATATCTAAGAAGTTGCCTAAGTATACTGACATTTTAAAAGACTAAATTATCTTTTTTTTGTCATCTAGACAAAAATACTTGTGTTTTCCATTTTCATCCACAAAAGGGGAGAGTAAGATCTGACATTTCCTCAAATGATTCTTCTCACCTGATTTCTGATCAAATATCATGAGGGAAACACTGCAAATTAGATTGTTCATAATTTATAGAACAGTTTATTTGTATGGTTAAGAACACTTTACCTCTGCATTTCCAGCCTCAGTCCTCTGAAACTGATCATCAAATGAAAAGGGTTCATTTGTTTCTTGCAAATGCTCCCAGTGCTCAGAGCCCTGTGACATGAGATGCCTTGTTGCAGAAAGATGATTTCTTTACATGCAGTCATGAAGATTTACTCCAAAACAGAAGAGAGGAATCCGAAGTAAAGAACTGGTGCATGTATTTGCCATACCAAGGTCAGGCCTCAAGAACAGCATAGGTGCACTTTAAAGGCTTGAACTAAATGTCAGGCTTCTGCAGCAACTGTAAGGTCTGTAACAACTCTTGGTGTCTGTATCTGGGGAAATTTATTATATATGGTCATTAAGAAATGACATCTCCATAAGGTAAGCTCTATGTTGAGCCAGATGTGGCTGTTCTCCTCCTGGAGGCCAGACTCTCTGAGGCCCTGCAATGATGTTTGACCAGACCAGCACAGCAATAACACATCTAGCTCTCCCCAACCCTACCTGTGGCTCTGATCTCACTGCGGCGCAGCCAATGCTCCATGAAGACCATGCAAGCTTTTCACAGGCTCAAGGTCAAATGCTTGCTCTCCAGCCAATTTCAGATGCCTGTCTTTCAAAGCAGGAGATAAGAAGGAATACAAGCTTTTTTTTTTTTTGCCACAGATTATACTGAGGGGAAGCAAAGCAGGACTTCAGCAAATGACATAGGCAATGGCATTTGTCTATGTGAAGTTGATGGCCAGCTAATCTAGAGATATGTGACAAGAAGAACAGCCCTCTGACTGCATAAAATTCCATGCTTGGGGCTGCCATTTGGGTTTGACCACTTTATGCAAATTGTTCTCAGTCTTAAGTGTTTACTTTCCCCAGTACAAGAATTTAAGAATTTAAAGAAGAATCTGTGAATCTTTCTAACTCCTGCTAAAGCTCTTTACTTTGCATTAAATTATACAATAAGTTAGACATTTTTCTCTCTTCAGTTTCATGTTTGCAGGACAGGTTTGAAAAAAACCTCCTCTCAAAACAGGACAAAAAGCAAGCTACTGTGTGTCAATTTGAAGGTTTGCAAGTCTCCTGCTAATGTTTTTTTTTTTTTCTTGAAAGAAAGCAGTAATTATATGTTTAGTTGGTTTTTTTGCATGTTAAAAAATCAGAAATACTTTCTCTCTTATTAACCAGAGTGATTTGCAGGCACTAGGGAGTCCTCACAAAGCAGCTTTTCTCAGTATTTTACTTTTTTCCAGGTGGCTGAGAAAAATAATGCATCTGTTCCAAATCTCAGCAGACCCACACATTATAGACGTCACCACAACCTTAAAACAAACATGCTGTGTAAAACTGGAAATATTTCAAGAGTTCCCACAATTAGGAATTCATCTGCTATTCACTTGAGAAATATAAGAGCTTGGAATAGAATGGAATAGATTATCCTTTCTAAGCAACCTAACAGTGGATAGGTTTTCTCTTTTGTGCATATGTGTTTGAAGGGATAGGAAGGAACCAGGATAGAGAGCTGGATTCAGCAGTCTGCAGAGCTTAGGAAGTACCCAGCAGCTCTGAGATGACTGTGAGTGAGGGAATAACTTACCAGCCCCAGATTTTAGTCTTCCCTGGCGGCTTGAGCTGTAATACTCATTGATTTAAATAGTCAGCAAAAGATACACGAGGAGAGAGTGAGTTTTCAATAACTCAAAGTAGATCCCTTCTGCCAGAATTAACTCCCCGGCTTACTTTACTGAAGCTATTTATGCACTGTTTCATCAGGAAAATCCCTGCTGTGACACACGTCATATTTTCAAAGAAGTCCTGAGAAATCATTATGACCTCACTGTGGATATTTTAGGAGGTCTCTGCCTGGGACATGGTTGACATCATTTATTTTTCTTGTGATAGGAGATTTTGGAACAGAACAGAATCTTTATTTTTAAAACAATTTTCAACATTTTATTTAAGCAACAACCAAATATATTACCCCTGAAAATATAAGGTGTTTTATTATGGTAACATATTTTTCATGTTAGTTTTTTTTCCTAATTCTTTATCTCTATAATGTACAATAATTTTTATCTCTTCAGAAGTTCCTCTATTTCTAAGTCTCTTGTTGCTATCTTTGAGCAATAAAACATGATAATACAAAATGATTGTGTCATATAATCGCCTTGTTAATTTAGTATTTTAAAATCTCACACCTTGGCAAAGATCCTGAAATATATCTTTACTAATCAGTATAATTAAAAAAAATGCTTTTAAGAAATCTAAGAAAGAACTTTATGAGTAAAAGGTAAATTATCTGCAAAGGAGAAAACCTAAGGGAAATGGCAAGATATATGAGAAAGCAAAAGGCAAAGGGAAAAGAACAGAAACTGAGGTCTGACGGTATAATAACATGTAGGTTGTTGATACAGACAAAGCTTTTCATGACGTCTTTTTAAAGTTGACTGTGTAAATTATTCTAAGTCCCATACCTTGAACTAATGCCAGCCTGTCTCTGTTTAGACTTTCTTGTTTTAATTTATGTTTTTATTTCTATTTCACTTTCTATTTCATTGTAGCCTATTTTCAGTCTTTCTGTATTTCTTCTTTTCATTTATTTATATTCTTCCCCTCTCATTTTTGACCAGAAAGTGTAGAGTGAGATGAGTAGGGAAGATCAGTGATCCTTCAGCTTTTGAACTTGAGGCTATCCCTTAGTACCTGTTGTAGTGGAGCGAAAAGCTTTTTCCTTGGACAGCAGAACTGCAGGTGCAGTGCAAGACACTATGAATACTTGCAGTCTTCTTGACAATTACTACTCTTCTAATCCAGAGATCTTCCTCTTCCTTTCACACACTTTCTCAGTGGCTTGTGGCTCTTGTGGCCTTCATAAACTCCAGGGAATATGAAGAAAGAGTATAATATTGAAAGCTTTTTTCAATTTTCTGATTATTAATGTATTCACGTGAGTGAAGAGGAACGGTTCACTCTTTAGTGACCCTGGAGACTTAGGGACTTTCACTGAATTTATATGGACAGACCTCCTGCTATTTGTGATGCCTTGGAGCATCTTGCTAAGAGGGGCAGAAGATCAGTTTTGGTAAAGTGGAGAGGAAATGAAAGAGGGACAAAACAGCTTGTTCCTTCACAGAGTGGTTAAGGTTAGAATCACAGAATCACAGAATTTTCAAGGTTGGAAGGGACCTCTAGAGATCATCTGGTCCAACCTTCCTGCTCAAGCAGGGGCACCTAGAGCAGGTGACACAGGGTGGCATCCAGGTGGGTTTTGAAGACCTCCAGAGAAGGAGACTCCACAACCTCCCTGGGCAGCCTGTTCCAGTGCTCTGTCACCCTCACTGGAAAGAAGTTCCCCCTTACCTGCAGGTGGAACCTCTTGTGCTTCAGCTTACACCCATAAGAAGGGTTAGAAGGGACTTCTAGACATCATCTAGTCAACCTCCCCTGTTCCGGCAGGGATGCCTAGAGCATGTGGCAGGGATGCCTAGAGCATGTGGCACAGGGTGGCATCCAGGCGAGTTTGGAAGATCTCCAGGGAAGGAGACTCCACAACCTTCCTAGACAGCCTGTTCCAGGGCTCTGTCACCCTCAGTGAAGAAGTTCTTCCTCACATGGAGGTGGAACTGCCTGTTTCAACCCATACTCATTATTACTTGTCCTAACACTGGCCACCACCAAGAAGAGCTTGGCCTCTTCCTCTCTACATTCTCCCCTCAGGTACTTATACGTATTGATCAGATCTCCTCTCACTCTTCTCTAGGGTAAACAGGCCTAGCTTCCTTAGCATTTCTTCATAAGATAGATGTTCTATTCCCTTAATCATCTTGGTTGCTCTCTGTTGGACCCTCTTTAGAAGAGCCACGTCCCTCTTACAGTGTGGATCCCAGAACTGCACCCAGTACTCCAGGTGCAGCCTCACCAGGGCTGAGGAGAGGGGCAGAATCACCTCCCTCCACCCTCTGGCAACACTCCTCCTCATGCACCCCAGGATCCCATTGGCCTTCTTGGCCACAGGGGCACACTGCTGACTCATGGTTAACTTATTGTCCACCAGGACTCCTGATCCCTCTCTGTGGGAGGGAGCCTAATCTGTACTGGTGCCTGGGGTTATTCCTTCCCAGGTGCAGAGCCCTACACTTGTCCTTATTGAACCTCATGTGGTTCCTCTCTGCCCAACTCTCCAGCCTGTCCAGGACCCTCTGAACGGCAGCACAGCCCTCTGGAGTGTCAGTCACTCCAAACAGTTTCGTGTCATCCACATTTCTACCTAGGAAATAGCACTCAGAAACTACCTAAACTGTGATTTACCTAACCCATGGCAAGGGGAAGGGAAGTCAATTCTTCTGGTCTCAGAAATTTTTCATGATCCAGTTGCAACTGAAGTACTAGAGGAAGGAAGAATACTTTTTTTAACCAAATTAATGTGCTGGATTTATTCTACCTCCTTTTCAAGCAGTGGAAAAAGTTTTTGAGTTGATGATGAGCTGAAGAATGTTCTGGATTTGTATTTAGAACAAGTATTTCCTTGATAAAGGGGAAGAAGGTAAGGGAAAGAGTTGTTACGAAAGCTGTCACTCTTCTGGTAAGCTGCAGATTGAAGTTGTTTAAGCTGAAAGCGAGATGCATAAAAGTCCCTTTAACCAATCATCTAGGAAAGGATGATTTTGATGGTTTGCTGAGTAGGAACGGTCAGTTATTTAGACAGTGATTAAAATCAAGTATAATATTTATCTGTCTTTGAACTGCAGGAATTTTCCCACATAATGCTTTGCTTTGCTAGGTGCTTTAGCCTGGCATACATAGAAATGCAAATGGTGCACTTTAGTTCCCTGAAAAACTACTAACTGTTATACATATTAGTATATTGCTTTAAGCTAGTTACATTTTCGTATGGTTTGGAATATAGGCATATATTTTTAGAAACTTCATTTAACATATATGATTTTAAATATGTGGTACAGATAAGTTAAAATGAAAAGCCGTATTATTAACTTCATTTTTTCTGCCAGATGTCCATCTTCCCCAGTTAGTTCCTCCAATTCTCTGATTAGCCTTCATACTCCCAGCCGTCTTCCTTTCCCCAGTGCTGCTTGTTTCCTTCCTGCTCTCTGAACTCACAACAACATAAGCAGCATAATCCTCTAACTTCAATATACTAAACTGAACTTTCATACACCTAATTATTAGCAGCTTATATTTTCCACTTGTGAAAATTCACATGAGAGTTTGCTATGACAAGAAGCTTATGAGAACCGATGGGAATGGGGTGGATATATTATACAGTACTGCTCCGGAGTAAGGAAATCCCACTCCTTCTTGGTGGGATTGGATAAATCAGTAGCTCAAATGGACCCATTGCTCGGATATACCTCTGAAGATGATTGCTGCTGAGTGCTGAGTAAAATAAGGAGACAGGCAAGCAAGAAAGTGAGAATGTAGGAAATGAAACCCACAGCGCTTTAGAAGCCTTCAGAGACCTGTTACTCTGTAGTATTTTTTCTGCGATCATTGTGTTACTTACAGCCATGGGACTATATTCAGAAAAGGCTATACAATTCAGAGCCCTAAAAGATGGGTGGCTAGTCTGTGGAAGTTTTGGCAGTAGCAAGGAAATATTAATTACAGCCTGAAACCTACTTCTGTACCTCAAGTCTCATCACACAGCCACAGAGCCCTGGGCCAGCCTTTATTTTTCATTCCCTTTGTGACACTTGGATCTCTATTTGCATACCTAAAGTTATAATCACAGTGTATGTTATTACTGGTAGGCTGCAGAGCTCCTGCCTTTTCTTTGCTGTAGTCAGGAAGGGTCTGTTTTTCTCATAACACTTTTTTTCCACTTGTCCTGAGAACAACTTAGTGCTCCAGTGGTTACCATAGGGACTAGGAAGAGTTTCAGAATATTCTTCTGCAGTGTTTTTGCAGGCTGCTTTAAGAGTCTGCACAATTCCAGTAGTGTGACACCATGTTATCTTTGTTTCTTTAAGACTTTTATCTCCTCTCTTAAGGAAAAATGCACTGTAAGTTCAGGACAAATTTACAAGAAATTAGTATTACTGGCTATCTCACTTCTTCGTTCATCTTTAAAGAATTTTTTTTAAAAATAAAATAAAACCAACAACCAAAAAAATTACTACAACCCTTTCTGAAATCTCTGGATTTAGAAAGCAGAGATTGCCCTTAAGCTAATAGAATTCTAACTACTTTTATGAAGCTTATTTCATCTATTTCACTCATACACCTTAAAACATACAGATGTTTTCAAGATTATAAGAAAGTTAACACAGAAGTCATTTCATTACTGTTCTAGGAGTAATGGAACAAGAATCCTGCCTTGTTATTAGTCATTAGATCAAAGCTACATTATACTAGAATGTTGTATTTATGCTCAAAACTTGGATTTTGTTCAGCAAATGGCTTTAGGCTCAAGCTTTGGTGATTAAATGAGTTATTTAAAGTCTTATTAAGGACTTTAATAAAAAAAAATTGACCCAGAGTTCACAGTTATTTCTGCCTTGTTTTGCTGGAAAAGAGTTTTTCAAAGGTACCCAAGTGGAATGCAGTCTGTTTATTTTTCAGTACACCTACTCATTTACATGCCAAGTGATTTGGGATGCCTCAGTGCTAGAGTGAAGATGCAAAGCTCTTTAAAGGACCCTCAGGATATCCTACAAAATTTCAAGCATATAAAATCACTCAGCAAATTAGAGAATCCTACCCTATCTTCACCATAGTGAAAAATGGAAAGGTGGAAAATTGCTGCAAATTCTTTGTAGCTTGAACTGTAAAACTTCTACACTAAGCCTCAGGATCATGTGTTAAATGGCACTTGGTAGGCATTAGTGTTGTAATGAGAAGTATTCCTTTTGGAAATACAACAGGGGATTCTAGTCCAAATATTGCCCTTTTTCTGAAGCTCTTCTTATCAGAATAACTATCAGGCATTCTCTGAAGCTCTTTGCAGAGCCAACCCCATTTTCTTCTGTTGTGGAGGCAGGAACTCACATGCTAGTTGATCTGAACAGAGGAAGTAGTACTTTATTTCTGGACATGGTTATAGACACAGAGTGGACCCAAGAGAAATGTCTTATTTACAGAAAGCAAGAGAGAAATTTTGTCTCAGATGTGCTTACAAAAGACATACAGCTGTACACTGTACAGTGAATATCCAGATTTCCCATTTGCTCTCCAGGCTAATGAATTTTAGCTCTGTGCTGCAGAACTATGCCATACTCCACCTACCATAGCCCTTCCTGCTTGTGTTCTCTGTTTGAGTTTTACATTATACTTTGAATTGAAATATGTGGTGTGCATTTATGTGAAGAACTTCACATTTTCAATATTTGCTGGATGCTCAGCAGGAATCAACTTGTGTTCTTAATCTGATAAGTCTCCACATCCCTGACTCTGTGAAGCTGTTCACACCAGGAGGTTACGTGAGAATTCATGCATACTTGGATGTGTTGGGCTTCTAAAAATACCATACTTTAATGTACATGCATGCTGACAGCAGAAATGCCAGACATTCCTCACTACTCAAGGGTTTCACATTGAATGTGTGCACATATGAAAAAAGAAACCAGTTCTAGGAATTGAATCGTTTCCCAGTAAGGCAGTATTTTCTAAGAATTATTTTAGTAGTATTTCTTCACTGTTTGTCCTTAAATTCTTTGTTTCAAAAAGTCTGCAATTTTAACACAAACTATAGATCTTTCACTACCCTTGGCAGTTCAGGTAAATTAACTAACTGTGGAAATAAGCAGAGAAGTGACTGAGAGGAGGCTGCAGTGAAAGAAAAGTTGCTATTGAAACAAAAGTGGATCTACTTCCTCGTCAGACTTTCCATGGACAAAAGGGTATTTGTTTTCCATTTGGTACCCACGGTGGCATGGCTTTCATTAGAAAGTCAGCAGGCCAAGGTTACAGCTGTGCTGGATTGCCAGCCAGCTATTGCAGCCAAATTGTCTAAAGAAATCTCTGAGAGCACAGCTCCCTGGAGCACGATGAGGAAAGGAACATACAATGAATATCTAAGTCTGTGCCTGTGGATGAAATGGTGAAGGAGAAGAGCTCATCAAGGCTATCACAGAATGCAAGGGATACAAATTAGCCTGAGGATTTCTTGTTACTTAAATGAGTTATACATCTGACAGTCAGTGCCTGTAAGAACAGATGACGAATCAAACACATCCAATTTATCAGCTATCAAGAGAAGAGGGGAAACATTTGCATTTCCAGCTTCAACATCACTCCTATGCCCTTTGGGTTTCCTGTAAGATCCCAAAGCTGATTTTCCATTTAAGATGCAACCATATTCTCAGAAAACAAGTAATTCTCAAGAGATTTCATGAGATTTCTTCCAAAACCTCATAACATTAAAAAGGGTTGTTGGAACAGCTGGTTTTGCCACTAATCCAAATTCTGGTAAGATTGTGAATATAAACTTTCAAGTTTAAGTTAAGATCAAAGACCTTTCCAATCAGACCATCTTTAATAGCAAATATGTCTGTTATTTTTCTATTGCTGCAATTGTTTACTTTTGCATTCAGTATTTGAGAGTAAATCAATGCATTTATTGAATTTCATCTTGCATATTTGGAACTATGAAGTAGTATGGGCAGTTAAATATTTTTACATAGCCCTAAGGGCCCTAGAATTTCAAAGGAACAGAAAAATAACATACTCTTGACTTAGAATTCATCTTACTAGTTTTAAAGTACTAGTACTAAAGTAAAGCCTGGAGCCTATGGATGGCCGCAGACCTGGTTCGTTGCTTGCAATGTTGAGGCTATTGATGAACCATGTTAACAGATCTTGCTTTGCCCTATGTTTGGGCCCCATAAGACTAACCTCATCATGATCTGAGCTGAGTCATTTTTGACTCATGGCTGTGAGGGAACAGCTAGTCCTCACTCCCCCTAGCCCCAGGTTTTCATTGGGAGATTTCCTTTAAAATAGGATCATATTAGTATGCAGCTCTGCAGCAGCATTTAAATTTCAGGTAGTAGTTACAAACTGATTCTTATTTTAAAGGAAAAAATGAGATGTCCTAGCTTTTTTTATGAAATGATTTATGTTTCTTTCCTCAGTATCTGATCAAGCATCTTTTTATGCAGTGTAAACTTTATTTGTACAAATTGAAACTGATATCCACTATAGGCGAAAAAACTTACGAGATTGGACAGTCCTCAGTATTTGGCAGTAGTTCCACATTTCCAGAGAACCTGCTCCTGCCAAAGTCTAGCTCCTGAGGGTGAGCTAAGCAGTAGTGATGGACTAACTGTCTGCATGGAATCTGCTCCTGATGCATGTGCTTGGGAGAAGAAATCATACTGACCAGAAGTCTTAAGCAGAAATCTGCACTGGAAATACCCTTGGGCCTTTTTTTTCCTGCTCACTGCTGCCCTTAGAGGCAGAAAAGATTGAGTTGTGCCAAGTATCCCTCAGGCCACAGTCTGCTGAGATGTCTGCCTTCTTCCATGCACTCTATGCTACCAGTACTATAAAATACCTACATTGTTGATAAAAATTAATGTGATTTTGTGCCTGTTTGGCATGTATGTCAACACCTCTATCCCAAGACAGATAATTAATTTATATGCCAGGACACATAGAGACTTACAGATTTACATTTGACAGAGAATTCTAGAAAACACACCCCACCTGTAAAAAAACTGTCTCTCTTGGGGAATGTTTGTGCTGTCTTTGCTTGGGGGAAGGAACTATTCTCAAGTGATGTGCCATGAAGCACTTCTGCACTTACTTAGATTTACTGCTCCTAAAGCATTCACTATGATATTGCCTAAATGTCAGTGAAAACCAGGCCAGATCTTCCTTCCATGAGTTAATCTCTTACTTGAGGACACCAAACTCAAGGTCTTGGCTTCAATTAAAAAGCTCTTAAAAGGAATAGGAAAAAGCACTACCTAGGTGCTTTTGAGAAATGACTCATCCTTTCTCTTGTCTGGAGCTGAAATGTGTATTCAATTATCTGATTTCTCTCAGGCTTTTCTCTGGACAACTACGCGGTGAGAAACTTCATAAAGTTCAACAAGGGAAAGTGCAAGGTCCTACACTTGGGGAGGAATAACCTCAGAGACCAGAACAGGCTGGGAACTGACCTCCTGGAGAGCAGCTATGTAGAGATGGACTTGGGTGTCAATGGTGGATGACAAGTTGTTCTGATGGCCAAGAAGGCCAAAAGGATCCTGGGGTGCATTAAAAAGAGCATCTCCAGCAGGTCAAAGGATATGATTGTCCCCATATACACAGCCTTGGTGAGGCCACATCTGGAGTACTGTGTTCAGTTCTGGGCTCCCTAGTACAATAAAGATATGGAGTTGCTGGAAAGAGTCCAGTGCAGGGCTATGAGGATGATCGGGGCCTGTAACATCTGCCCTATGAGGAAAGGCTGAGAGAGCTGGGCCTGTTCAGCCTGGAGAAGAGAAGGCTGAGTGGGGACCTCATCAGCGTGTATAAATACCTCAAGGGAGGGAGGGAGGAGGATGAGGTTGCCCGCTTTAGTGGTGGACAGTGACAGGACAGGAAATGGCTTCAAACTGAAGCATCAGGAGTTCCACAGGACCTTAAGGAAGCATTCCTTGACAGTGAGGGTGACAGAGCACTGGAACAGGCTGCCCAGAGAGGTTATGGAGTCTCCTTCTTTGGAGATCTTCAAAACCCGCTTGAATGCCGCCTTGTGCCATGTGCTCTAGGTGACCCTGCATTTGCAGGGGGATTGGACTAGATGACCTCTAATGTCCCTTCCAACCTTAAGCATTCTATGGTTTTATGATTCTATGAAAGCCAGACCTGCTTTGAACAGGGAGTTGGACTGGACGGCCTTTGAAGAGTTGAACTGGATGGCTTTCAGAGATATAAGATCCTCAACAACAACATTCATGTCCTTCAATGTTAAGCAACACTGAATTTTCCTTTATTTAATTTTGATTTCGCATCACTTTTAATTAAGAGTTGGAGAAACAAAAAAAAAGACCAGCAGAAAGCATCAATAACTTAAGGCATTTTCTTTTGTTTTCTTTGTGAAAGCAAACAAATGTCTAGGAAAACAACTGAAAATCATTTAACCCAAACTCCCTTAATTAAGATGAATAACTTTTTTATGCAGCCAGCCTGCTTATCAGATTGATGATATATTTATTTCTTACAGAGAACTCTTCATTATTGTCCGCAATGAACTGAGGACTGGGAACAAAAAATGTTTTCCCCAGCGCAGAACTCCAAGTTTTGGGCAACTCGCTCTCTGAGGAGAAAGCTCTTTTTTAAACTGCTATAATGAATATCCAGAACTAGGAAAATGTTCTGCATGTTCCTACTCAGGCAATACATAGCCAGCTTGCTAGATCATGTTAGGAATAACTTCAGTGGAAAGTGTCTCCCCGAATGAAACTTCCTTGCAATTATTTTACTTAAGTGACCTTCACATCATCTGCATTCACCATATTCCAATTAGCTCCTGAACAAAGAGAGGGGAAGGCAGAGAGGAGTCTGCTCTTTTTCCCAAGATCCCAGCATAAAGCAGAAACATGAATATCCATCATAGGAAAAGGTTTTTTGGTTCCAGCAGCTCTATTATGACGGCTTGAGCCTTTGAACATTCTGTCTCCTATGAACTACTCCTTTTCTTGTCTTGTTTTCTTCTGTCTGAAAGCTAATTTGTTGGCTCCCTCTTCACTTCTGCCTTCCTTCATACTTTTTTCACAGCCTGTTCCATAGCTTTGCTGCTCTTTCTGCTCTCATTTTTGGATCATGAATGTGTGGATACTCTTGGCAGGTCATGATCATTAATTATGTGCCTGCATCCAACCCACTTTCATGTAAAAGCTTTTTGAGGAACAGATGCAGTAGGATTCAAGTAAGAAGCAGGTTCATACCTTAGCACCTAAGGACTTATATTTATCAAAGGAAAGTTTTCTGAATCTTTTCTGTCTTCTGGATATTTTTATTATTCTTGTGAAAGTCCAATTTTTTTGAATATATCTAAGCTATTTGGCTTCAATAATGTCCTGTCTTGTGAAAATGTATCTATTCTTCCCATAAAACATATAGGAATATCTCACACCATAAAGTAAATTAAAATTAGCAAAATTCATGCACTGGAAACAAAGACAAATGCAGTGTTTAGAAAGAAATTCTGCTAAAATTGTGAGCAGGAAAGAAAGGGTGATCTGGATTTCTCTGCTTAGCACAGGGTAAGTGAACAGCACTGGAGAAAATGTGATGATTCAGTGTTGTTAAATAGAAGTTATAGCATCAGTCCCAAAGGAAATGGCTTGTTTTTAATCCCCATATTCAACTCCCACTTACAGCAATAACAGCTGCAAATGAAGATCCTGGGTAATATAAAACTGTTCGTGTGTTAACACAACCGCTTCTTTACAAGCAGGATTAAAAATATATGCACTGTGTATAACAGAAATGTTCCTCATTCTGACAATATTGATCATATAATCATAGAAGTACTTAGAGAAGATGTGCTCCACAAATCAAGCATATCAGAAATATATGCATTTTTGAGGGAAAACAAAGAAAAAGAAAAACAGCTGGTAAAATTATTTGAGAGCAGGCATTGGAATGCTGTCTCAGCTGGGTGCTTGAGCAATGGTGCTGTAAAATGGTGCTTTCTTACTTATACACTCAGCACAGGTTTTGACATACTTTAGTGTTCAATATTTTGCCTTCAAAAAAGAATTTAAGATAAGGAACTTTCTCCCCGGGTATTCTGCGTTTTTCTGTTTATAAATTTCTCTTTTGAACAGAGTTGAGCCAAGAACTCAGATTTCTGCTTTCCTCTTGAGTGCTCTAATCATTAAATGGCTAGGCTGCAGTATGAACAGTGTGTCCACTGAACATGCTTACGTGGTTTTCTCAAGAAAAAAGCTCTGAGTAGACTGGATCCTTGCTATGTGTA
Organism: Nothura maculosa; assembly: GCA_032353885.1. Classification (NCBI taxonomy): domain Eukaryota; kingdom Metazoa; phylum Chordata; class Aves; order Tinamiformes; family Tinamidae; genus Nothura; species Nothura maculosa. The sequence continues at coordinate 3,009,086 of JAUBOD010000729.1, forward strand.
AATTTGAAGGGAAATATAGACATCTAAATTATTCAAAATGATTCACCTTAAGAGACAAATGGGCTTTGTTTGTGTCTTCAGCTGAGCAGAAAGTCCCTCTTTCTGTAGATATGGGGAGGTCTCTCCATGCAGATCGAGCAATTCAGGTACTAATTCTAGATATACAAAGTTCATGTTAAAATATATTACACTTGATATTCTTTTCAGATAGATGGTGCCGTGAGTTAATAAAATGCTGATTTTATATACATAATACCATCATTACATGGGAACTGTCAGACTGGAAAAGTCAGTAGCTCCATACTTAGAGAATTCTTAGACTGAATGACCAAGAGAACACTACAGGTTCTGGGATTTCTGAACATAGTCTTTTATAATTTTATTAGATCTGTTTTGCAGTGCTATAAAATAGCAAACCAAGGGACAAAATGAAAGCAGAATAGATTAAAATGACTGAAAAACATTCAAAAGAGGCATGCTGAGACTTATAGAAGTGTCTACAAGAAGGTAGTATTATCAAGATATCAATAAAAAAGCTGGGTAGAAAACTGCCTTACTATATCAGAAGAAAGCAGAGTTTGAAAATAGCCTAATAATGTGACTTTGCACTGGGAACAGCTACAACTGATAGCAAAAAAATATGAGAGATCATTGGCTCCTGATCTAAGAGGTTAATTCTCAATCCATCTTTATCTGAACTGACACAGTATTTATTAGGAAAGTAAATGTGCCTAGGACTATCCTCCAGCATTTAGGCCAAGTGGCATGAGAGGGATTTTGTAATATCTTAGTTGCCAAGCAAGGCTGCTGCGTGCAAACTAGCCTTCAAAAACAGTTAATGGTCTGCATTAACTCTCAGATCAAGCTCAGAGATTGATGGAAAGAGGTGCCAGGAAATGTTCTAAGTATTTTAGCATGTCCAAGTTTCAGTGCTCAGGAATGTTCCCTTGCACCACTTGATTTGTTAATATAGATATAGTAAAAAGTCTTTTGTGTTAAATTCCTATGGTAACAGCTGAGACTCAACTAACAAATGATAAGCTGCATGCAAAATCAATATAAAGTATCCATAGGAACAATACCACAAGCAATGGAGAAGGTGGTAGATGAGAGGAAAGATGCAAATGCAGTTTAATTTTTTTTGCTGGATAAATAACTGACAAAATAGATACTGATTAAATAATGTCATTTGATTTTAAAATTTTGAGACAATTTTAAGACTATGGTTTTAGAACTGTAATTCTGGTGACCTTACACCTAATCTTTCACAAGAAATATTGTGCTTACTTTCAAATGCAAACAATATTGCACAATTCTTGCAGCCTTTTCTGTAACATTTTATAGATCTATTATTTCTATTGTCCAGTACAATTTTAATTCTTATATACTGTGTAAGTATATACTTATTTCTTCTTGTCCTGTCAATTTCTTTGTATTTCTTTGCTTCACATTTTCTAACTTCTAATTTATATTTGTTAGAATCGGTTGTCCAATTTTCTTTATATTATAAACTTTGCTCTGTTATTTCTTTAACTGCTTTTGTTTTCATTTTTGTTTTAGTCAGATTTCTTTCTTGACAATATATTTCTGACTTTTCAGGGTGTTCTAAAATGACTTCAACTGATTCCCAGTTATCATATGATTTTTCTGCTTAAATCCTTTCTGCCAGTTGATTTGACTCAAAATTATTTTAAGTGTTGGGAAATACCTCTTTTCAGAACACTATTGGCATATATTAATACTTTGGACTTTATTGTACTAGATATAGCAACTGTAATAAAACTGTAATTATTTGTATCTACATTATTATTTATTTTTAACTATTAGACTAGTTTCTATGTCTCAAAATAAGATTTCACCTTGCTCGCTATATACTGTTGCTGCATGAGAGATGATGTATAATACGAAATCTCACAATTTGTTAAGTACTTTTTGTGTAACAGTCACATTGATTTCTCCATACAATAGATTTCTTCTCCTTGCTCACTAGATAGCTATTTACAAAGCCAATTGTCCTGTTCTGCAGAATAAGTTGGAGATTTTCAAAACACAGTAAGTAAATATCCAAGTTTTACTTCTTCTTTTAAGGTGTTGATCCTTAAACCTCTAAGATTATCTCTGGTGAAAAGAGTTACTTTGCCAAACAGTTATTTCTGTGTAGGTTATACACCACAAATTCAGCATTATAATAATTACTCTTTTCATTGCATATTCAGGACATCATTTCTGGCTGCAAGTAAGAAAGAAAACAGGACCTAGATCACATCTACTGGTGCTGTTCCTCCAAAGTTTTCCATGAGATTGAATTTAAAATTAGAATTTCTTCTGATTTCATTCTATAGGCAGGTAATCTGAATATGTCTGCTTAAGTATTTGAACTCAATTTTCTGCATTGTAGAGCTCAGCCATATTCCCAGTACAGCAATAGTACTTTCTCTGTTGACTTCATGACAATTGTATTGTTACACTTCATCTATAATTTTTACTTGTTTTCTAATTTTATCTTTGTGCTTTCATATTTGTTGATATGTAAGCAAGGTTATTAAGAACTGTTGATTTGGATATTTTCACATTTATTACTTCTTATTTCTGCTCACAATATTCTAATACATATGTGAAAACAGAGAGAGAGATAAAGGAATCTTGTTTGTATACCCTTAGGGAATGGTTGACAATATAGAGAGGAATCAGTATGTAATCTAATACACAACTTTATATTTACTTGTTGGCAGCCTGTTGCAGCAAGTAATAGGAAAATGAGTGTGAGCATGTGCGCTCTATATTACCATAGTTATCACCTAAATTCAAATAGCATGAATGTTTTCTAATGCAGGGCAGCAATAACATGCTATAGAATACTTAAAAGAGTATGAGGGAAACAAATAAAGCCTTGTCTAGGGAATTTCTCTGCCAAGAAAGGGCAAGTAGAAGAATTTTTTTGACACCTCTATTTCTTGAGCTGGAAGAGACTAGGAAACTCCATTCCCTTCCTTGGGCAGGGATACAAGGGACATGGAGACAAAACCAATATATTTTCCTGTTTCTTTTGGCTCTGTGCACTGTCGTCAAGAGTTTGTCCATTTTAGTTACATTCTTATTTTAATTAAAAATGAGATTCCCATAGTTATGATATTATTTTTTATTATTTTCCCATAGGTCTAGCAAGATTACTGATTCTACAGTATAAATACAAAATCCTGCCCTGTAAAAAACAAGAGGCTGAAGGAATGCAAAAATCACAGGTGTTTTTGACTGATTTTAGCTTGTACTTTATGTTGCAATAAGAAAATATCATTAGAAATACATTTTGGAAGTGCTCCATACACAAGAACAGGAGTCTCATTGGCCAAAAGAACTCCTGAAGGAATTTTACTTAGATATGTAAAAAAAGTCAGAAGTACCACCCAGGAGAAACTATAGACTAATTTGGAGCTTTATTCATAGCCAGAACAGGAGAAATTAAGATAATATATTTGTTCTCTTTATATATAAAATAGACTGTTTCCTGGAAAGTCTTAGTCTGCAAACTGTAATTCACTCCATAATGTCTGCTGAATTGCTAGTTCCCATTCTCATATTCATTCTTTGCAAATGTTTTTTGGTGCATGACTCGAAATGTTAAATATTGAAAAATGCTCAGCCTTCAAGTCACAGTTTGTCTTTCCCTCTCATGCCTGTTCCAGCTGGATTTTTTTTTTTTGACTAAACAATGGGAAATACCTTTCTCACTGTGAGATTTACTGCTCCCTACAAATATCTGACAGTTAACATTGGCAGTCATTTTACTGAAGAAGGATGCAAGAAAAGTTTTTGAAAGTTCTGGCAGCTGAAGGATTCTAGCAAAGCCTTTCTTGGCCTCAAGCTGAGAGTGCAGAGGTTTTAACTGACCATGTGAATACCCTCAAACAAAAAGAAACCTGAATATTGAGATTTAACAATATATTATCCTCCAAGACTGTAGATGAAGGTTTCACTATTCTTGTGTTTCATGATATTTTTTTGCCAGAAATGTCTTCTTCCCATTTCTTTTCACTGAATAATTTAACTGTAGCCTTGTTAGCACTAATCAAGCAGTTTTTGACATGCATTAATTCTCTCCAAATCACAATGTAATTATATAATTTCCTGTTGCTTTCTATGTAATTTCTGAAGATTTGCGACAAATGTGTGGACTGTTACACACATTTGGGTATGCATTAGGCAACTGCTGGCAAATAAAACCTTTCTCTTTTGACAGAAGTTTTTGAAAGAAATACACAAATAATCTCACTATCAGGAAATTATAAGGTGTAGCAATAAGCTTTTTCTAGGATAAATACATAATGGATGTGAACATAAAGATAATTCCACTAGATTTTTTTTAAATAGTATTGTAATGTCCTAACCTTATTCATTGAAGGCACTTTCTTGGATAGTAAGGTGGTTTGAGAACTGGCTGGATGGCAGAGCTCAGAGGGTGGTAATAAATGGGGTCGAGTGCAGCTGGAGGTCTGTGCCCAGTGGTGTTCCCCAGAGGTCAGTACTGGGCCCAGTGCTGTTCAACTTGTTCATCAATGCCTTAGAGGAGGGCACTGAGCACACTCTGAGCAAGTTTGCAGATGATACCAAGCTGGATGGAGTGCCTGACTCTCCGGAGGACTATGCTGCCATCCAGAGAGACCTGGACAGGCTGGAGAGTTGGTCAGAGAGGAACCTCATGAGGTTCAACAAGGACAAGTGCAGGGTCCTGTACCTGGAGAGGAATAACCCCAGGCACCAGTACAGATTAGGGGTTGACCTACTGGAGAGCAGCTCTGCAGAGAGGAACCTACGAGTCTTCGTTGACACCAAGTTAACCATGAGGCAGCAGTATGCTCCCCTGGCCAAGAAGGCCAATGAGATCCTGGCGTGCATCAGGAGTGTTGCCAGGAGGTCGAGGGAGGTGATTCTGCCCTTCTATTCCGCTCTGGTGAGGCTGCACCTTGAGCATCGGGTGAAGTTCTTGGCTCCCCAGTATAAGAGCGATGTGGAGCTTCTAGAGAGGATCTAGAGTAAAACAACAAAGATGTTTAGGACAAAAGTATCTCTCTTATGAGGAAAGACTGAGCAAGCTGGGCTTGTTTAGCATGGAGAAGAGAAGATTGAAAGGAGATCTGGTCAACATATATAAGTACCTGTTGAGAGAATGTAGGGAAGATGGAGCCTCCTTAAAAGTAAAGTTTATACCAGATGTAAAGCTGCACCATATATTTTGAATATCAAAAGTCCTTTACTTCTTGTAACTTTGGGCTTTATGACTCATTTTCTTTATGTAGATCTAGTCGTTCTAATGATCTGAGGAGTAAGGAGCAACGTTAATTGTAAAAATTACTTTGCATAGAGTAGGGTAGGGTTTTAGTGTTGGCAGAATCACAGGTTTGTTTTGGCAGTAAAGCAGAAAGCAACCTGATTTTAGACCAATGTTAACTAGCCAATTTTTTCTCCTCATATCCTCACGGTTTGTGTTGATGAATTTATATGTACATTGTAAATCAAACAACATGAGAACAAAATAATTGATATTTAACAAAAAGCTATGTGATCTATGTAAACCATTTTAGTTTATTAAAAAAATGAAGAAATGTACATTAAAAACTAGATATTCTATTAAAAAAGCTTTTAACAGAGAGCAAAATCTACATAAAAATAATCTATGTGAAGTCAAACCAAAAACTGGTCAAACTGAACAACTAGGCAGTAGATATTTAGTCATATAACTTAGATTTAGCCAGAGAAGAAAGATATCTGCATGTTTCCAGAGGCTTGACCACCATCTACTTTCTGCCTACTTGTATAATTCCAGATTTAAAACCTTGAAAACCTAAAATCCTCATCTAGTTTGAGATTTTTAAATTCAGCACATTTTAAAGCTCCAGCACATGTTAGCATTTATATTAACGCAATTGCACTAATTTGCTACTTTACAGTAAAACACATTGCTGCTGCCTAAATAAGAATTTTAAAAGTATCTTAGAGATATTGGAAGAATAACTGTATGAGGCAACCATTTACCTGATATTTGACAATGTTTTACGAAAGTTGAAGATCTAATTAGATTTACAGATAAATTAAATTCACAGCAGACATGATCTTGCTGAAATTATGCATAGATTCAATCTGTAGTAGTCTCTTGAGTATGCATTAATGCTAAATTGAAACTTGGTTTCTTTATACATCTAATTGTGAAAATAAAGTTTACACCTAAAGAAAGTGGTACGTATCCCTGCTGGTCTATACAGTAAAATTCTTGTGCAGACTTCTTGGCAAGAAATATCTTTTTTTCAATAAAAGATTGCCATGGATAATACCATTCAAATCTACTCCAAATATTTTTTGCCAAAGTGGCTTGACTCCAGCTATTATGCAAGCAAATGCTTTTGAATGTTGCCAGAAGTAATTCTGAAGTCTTCTTTTAGTAGTAGAGATACAGTGTAGATAAAAGCATCAAAAATTTTAGCACATTGCCTCTTCTATACTTTTCTTTATGGTAGGATGATCTATTGCTAGATCTTCAAGATAGAATAAATCAATCTAATCCAAACTTGAGGATATTTGCCAGCTCTGATCTAGTGTCTAGTCAATTCTTGGCCTGTCAGTTAAAACAACAGATAAGTTTGCCAAGTTAGACCAACTAGCTTTATTTGTATGCTTATATATTTATATGGGGAGAGAAATGTGGGCCTACAGTATCGATCCAAAATGCATTATTTTTCATTTAATTTGGTGCCTCAAGTAAAGACTCTTTTCTGATATGAACTGGATTCATTTCATTTTTCTCCTCCCCTGCAATTTTTCTTGTCTTTACACCCAATTCATGCAATTCAAAATAGCAGCCTCTGCTTCTGTTTGTTCTGGATCTTGACACAGCTTCTGTACAAGTCAAAGGCAAACTCCCACTGACTGCTTTGATAGGAGATCATGACCAAAAGAAATAAATTGGAGTTCTAACTCTTCACAGGGCCATACAGGAGATAAGCACACAGAAACAGTAGTCATTATGTAGAATGGAATTTTTCTGTGAATGAAGCATTCAGGATGCTTATCAGAGCTTTATCATGCTGCGATCTAGAATAATCATGCTTTTCCATTGCAAAAATATTTATATGAGCTCGGTTCTTATCAATTTTGGTTTCAATATTACCTTTCAAATTTCCCTGGAAATCTTTGTTATTCCAAATTGTGCCTGAATATATCTCTTTCTCTTGTAAGTTTTAAGTAAGATTTTTTAAAAATATTGCCTGTATTTACTAACATGAAAAAAGACTAACAGAAATAAAATAGAAAACAGCAAGGTATTTGAGAGTTAATCATCCAAAACTTTCTCAAAAGAATTGAATATACTTATTGCGTGCTGTACAGTTTCAGGTGGGAGAGAGTGTTTTTGGGTGAGCTCTCACACTTGAGTGCCACGAAGCTCAGATACCTTTAAACAAATAAACTATTCTGCATTATCAGGACAATTTTCCTGTTGAATACACATTTAGTCCAGAATTGTAGTCACCCAAAGGCAATTTCAAATGTTAATATCAAGGAAAGGGAAAGTTTAAGGAGAAAAGAAGTATGTTCTTCACTCTTCAGATGAACACAGTTCCTTCTTAATCTTTTCCAACCTGTGTTCCATGATCTCATGTTTGTGCTTCTCTGGCCATATCTTAGCCTCATATCTGAAACTGTTGTGGACAACATCATGTTTCTTGATAGCTTGCTGGCCTGAGATAATACTTGTATTATAAGTGCTGCCAAAGACTTTGGATCCATATGTCCTATACTATCAATGTACAGTACTGGGCCATCCAGACAGCATAACATGGTGTCCAGTTCTACCATTTAAAGGTTGAGCTGGCAGTTAGGCAATGGATATAGGCTGCCTTTGCTATAGGTGGGTGATGTGGCATATAAAAAGCTATGCTTTCATTTTAGATTATTCGAGACATTAAAATACGAATAAACACTACAGAACAGAAAGATATCAATCAAAGAATCAGACTTCTTAGGGTTAAAAGCACACAATATGCTTTCTTTTTGCATGTTTATTATCCTAGCTGGCATTTGGTTTTCTGGTTTACTTCTTCTGATTTCTATGAATTTCTCAGCTCTGTGGAAAGTGTATTTGTTCTCTGAGTCATCTCACATACATAATCAGTGGTAGAACCTCATAACTTTACCATGCAATAATTATTCCCCCTTCTTACTGCTTAAATGTTTTTGACACAGAATTTTGCCACCTTCTCTAGTAAATCTTATTTTTTTTTCTTTGCTGCAGGCATCAGATAGAGGTGACTACTGTACCTGGTGTCACAGGACTAATTCTTATAGAGAACACTTCTCTAAGAAAAGATTTTTTCTTCTGTTTATCCTTTCTCTCAGTAATTGACAGGACTTTCAATATTTGTTTTGATGGTTTCAGCTGGCTAAGTGATGCTGTACAGTTATCTTGAAATTGTACTTAATCTTTTCATAGCCAGTAAGAAACTTGTAACATATGTACAGTAAATTCTCACTTCCACTTTGTTTTAGATTATACATTCTTTATAGACTTCTTTTTTCTTGTTTTAGCTTAATCACCTTTTCTTTTTTTTTTAATTTGGCTCCTTTTACTTATCCTTTCATAAAGACACACATCTTTATATACAGGTACATGTGTATAAAATCTGTTTCCTTAGCACAGGCCAGCATACTAAATGCAGAATTTTTCTATCTCTTTTTTTTTTTTTTTTCTCAGAGGATTTTTATTATGAGCTTGTGCAATCTGGAGTGGAAAAGAGACTGATATGTAGTGTTTATGGGAAGTGAGTTTTAAATGATTTGGAAGAATAAACTTACACTGATACTATGATGGTGCTTGTCCACTTTCTTCTCAACAGTGTAACATGTATTTCCTCTAATAGATAGGCCAAATAGATAAGAATGTTATTTCTTATTCCTGCTTTTACCATTTTCATTTGTATTTTACTTTTTTAGCAATTTTTGCTGAGTCAAATTGGAACTTTTGTTATTACATAGCAATATTATTGATAGAGCAAATTTAATGAATGGTATAGACTGAAATCTGTTTGAAATGTAAAGGACTGACTTTGTACTCGTTCTAGAACATAAGCTTAAGAAGATGACTGTCCCATTTTTTTCTAATGGGAGTAATGTAGTCAAAACCAAATTTGAAGCTATTTAGATGGGTTTTAATTTCTGAAATGAGAGGTTCTCATGAACATGAGAGACCTTCTGTGGCATGATTCACATAAGTATTGTCAGAAACAGTCTCATGATTTAAGAGATAATCTCACTTCACATAGTTTGGAGTTTGTGGGAGAGGAAATTTAAAATACATTCAGTAAATGACATTAACTACAGTGATTGCACATATGCAAACAAACACAAAGAAGTCCTATGTGAACTGATTCAGCTTCCTGTGGAGTGATATCTCCAATGGATTACACATGAGCTCATTGAGCATCTGTTGGGACAGCTGAGCAGGAAGCCATGCAGTAATACTGGCTGCTGTCTGGTTTCATCGTGATACCTGCACGTAGCCTGCTGTGGGGGCAGAGGCAGTTAAATTATTAGGAAAGGCAGCAGTAAAAGGAGCCTAATGTGTGATTCTTGTAGGCTGTTGTAACTTTGATGTCAAGATGGTTCCTGAAATATGTTTTCACTTTATGACCTGTCTTACGACCCAGTAACTTTTGGGCTTAGTGTTGGAAACTGGTTGTTTCCATGCCTTAGGTTTAGTGGATTACTTGACAACAAGGTAACCTCTTAGAAATAAATCTCTTAGTATGTAGGGTAAAGAGTGGGGTTATAAAGTTAAGAATGTGAACAACATAATTGGGCAGATTCAGCACTAGCTTGCTGGTCTTTCTTTATGTGAATATGTATTCAGAATGCATTGTATTGTTTCTTCAAGACTGGTATATCTAGGGATGATATGTGAACAGATTAAAATATTCCTGGTCTTTGAACAAATCTGGTCAAATCTGGTCTTACTCAAATAAGAAGGAAATCTAGCGATGATATATAAATCAAATGCCCTTTAGCATATTCCTCCATTTTTTTCATTAATGATGCCTTTAGGATCTGCACTTACAGACAATTTGTTGATTTGAATAATAGTCACTCACGTTTCAAAGAAGCAACAAAAAGGTCCAATATAAAATTAGAAAATTTGTAATTTATCTCTGTTTAGCTTCTCCCTTTCTTTCTTTCTTTCTTTCTTTCTTTCTTTCTTTCTTTCTTTCTTTCTTTCTTTCTTTCTTTCTTTCTTTCT
>JAUBOD010000729.1:3025652-3038247 GCA_032353885.1 Nothura maculosa
GGAGCAGGAAGGTTGGACTAGATGATCTCTAGAGGTCCCTTCCAACCTTGTAGATTCTGTGATTCTGTGATTCTGTGTTCTGAGTCGCTGGAAGATGATCCCATACGAACGGTTATAAGACAATCAGCATCTTCCATGTCTTAGCATAACTGGATTCTTTTCAGCATATCAGATCACTAAGCAGTGTGGAATAACTTATTATTTGGTGAAATGTACATTTTTCTTGCAAAGCATATTTTTAAACTTGCCTTGCTACAACAGACATAGAACAACTGCCTCCTGGAGAATGTATAAAAAAACAGGGACAGCGTTTACATTGATGTTTTGCAGGATAGAGTTTTGTACATTGTCAAATTTACACTCTTTTTTGTAAACATTTTGTTAGTAACCAAAAGGCAGAAAGAAGAAAGTATGTTGTTCTGTTGTAATAATCCAAAGGTAGCACAGATGATGCTGGATATATGACAGAAGAGTGTGGCAAAAGACTAGGATGCTAATATGTGCTAATACGTTATCCGTGTCAGCTAGAATTTTCCCTCCTTCATTACTCCTTTTCCCCCAATAGAACCTTAAGACTATTCCTTCTTTTCTTCATGTGTCCTGGGAATCCACTGACTTACTAAAAGGCTGTGCTATTCTCTACATTTAAGAAAAAAACTGCAAAGCAACATAATGTTAGATAATAGATATTTCAGATACTCAAAGGCGAGTCAGGACCTGCCTGGATTCATTTTACTTAATTTTGAACATATGTAATGTGAGATCTGTCCTCAGACTAGTCAGGTTTAATTCACCAGCCATGAAGAGAAATCAACACTTTGGAGTCGGTTTGAATGGACTACATGTATAAATTTGTGCTTACATGAATCATCTTTTTTTCCAAAACACTATCCATAGTTACAAAGAAGATGTATGAGAGCAGCTGTAGTTCTTACAGTGAACATGGACTCTTTCATTCCTGTGTCATTAGTTAAGTCAGCACATTTCTTCAAACTCAAACTAACATAAAGATTATGAAAACCTTTACAAATAATGCAAACTCACTTTAAAGTAGATATGGCACTAATAATTGAGGGCAGATGATTTAGTTATCTGGTCAGTTAAAAAAATGAAATAAATGAGAGTGACCTTATAGAAAGGGAATTACATCATCAGATTACAGAAAAAATATCAACACTCCCTATGTAAATTAAACTAATTGAGTCTAATTCACTCTGTTAAGTATTTGAGTTTAGTCACAACTGGGTAAAGCTATTCATTCAGGACCATTCAGCTCACCTAACATTTCTTGTCTGCTTTTAGACCTGGAAAGCACCCATTGTATGTGTTTTGCAGAAGTTTATATCTTTCACTCCACAGACTGTCCTCACATCATCTACAAGCCACTTTACCATTTTGATAATTTATTGAATTCAGTTCAAATGTATAGTTTAAATATTCATATTTTAAGTATTTTGTAAAAAATCTTAGATAATAGGAAGACACTAGCCGAGTCCTTAGATATAAGACAACTGAATTAATAGCAGTGTTATAGAAGTCTGCTAGTTCACTCTACTTGAATAAGTAATTTCACTTGTGGCCAAGTTTCTAAGTCCAGCAACTAGATTGAATTATTTTTAAGTAAAATAATGGCTTAAAAGTGTAAAACCAAATGCAATTTAAGCAACTATTTTCTCTAACGTTGCTGGTCTGAGTCGCTCAGATGCTCTGGAATCACCCACTGATTGCAAGATGAAAGCCAAGCTGAGAGGTAGGCTACTCAGCTTGCCTGGTTTCCTATAAACTTCCTTTCCTTGCTTCCTTGGTACTTAATTTACCACATCGTCCATATGGGCAAATGTCTGCTGTTTAGGCTGAGCTTCTCTGAAGATGGACCCATCCTGACAACTGAACCTGGGGTTCCCTTCTCTTCTCTGTTCCAATTCTTTTCCTTTTCTTTCCACCTCCAGTTTTGCTTCTGATGGTTTAGAAAATAATGCTCTGCAAGTTAGAATCACAGGACATAATGAGGAAGTCTATAAGGCAATGTTAAACTACTCACCTAAGTGTCTTTTCTCCTGGGGTGTAATTCATCTCATCCTAAAAATATCTATAATGTTGGATAATTGTTTCATTCTCTCCTTTAACTGCCCATGCAACCTGTGGGAGTGGCTACATTTAAAGAAGTGATAAAATAAATTTGTCATTTTCACATAGATTTCTTTCCTGAATAGAACTGAAAAAAAAAGGATGCATGCTCAAGGCTCCTATTTCTGCACAAGAGAAAGCTGTTTTGCAATCTCTTTTTTTTATTTAGCAGTTCTGCTAGATGATGGAACTTTACTGGTTTCAAAAATTACCTTGACTGCTTAAAATTTCCTCTCCTGTAGCAAGGATCAACATATTCTAAAGAGATTGCTTGTCAGCAATGATTGATATAAAACAAAAAGAAATCATAGAAAAATTAATACTATGCTCTGCCAAATAACGTGAATATACAGTTATTATTTATTTCTTTGCTTTGTATACTGGAATGTTTGCTTTTCTTCCTAGAATATGAATGCTATGTTCCAAGATTTTTATCTTTTTTTTTATCTTGAAGACAGCTGAAATTGCCTCTCCAGATGTTATTAAATAACCAAAGCATGTTGTAATCAAGCAACCTAATTCCCTGGAAAGGGAAATAATTTCCTGTATCATATTTACATATCTGTAATTTCTTATAAAGTTTGCAGAAGAGACTTACAACAATGGCAGATGATGCTGTTTACTCACTTAAGAACAAATAGTTTGAATTCTCTACTGCCATGACCCCATTCACTCCCATCAACCAGTCCCCTGAGAATCCTGTGAGAATAGTTAGAGCAAGGGTGATCTTGGCACTTTGTAGTGCAAGGATTTAGCTGTCCCACAGGAAGAGTATAAGAAGCTGGGTGGAAAATTGACATAACCTTTGCTTCTGTGAGCTTGACAGCAAAAGTAGAAATAAATGCATCTCTTCTAAGAGAAGTAATTGTGTGTTCCCTTAAATGCTAGCAGGATGCACATGCCTTTAATTGGATAATATAACCCTTGCACATTCCTCATTACCATTTTAAGTATAGCTTCCATTATATGTTCTGAAACTGTAAATTCTAGCAATAAAAAGGAATGTAACACCTTAAGATAACGGTCTTGAAATACTGGACACAGACTTGAAGACTTTCAAGTAGTCTGTCTCAAAATTCAATTTGTTTTCAAAGAATTAAAATTTCAGAATTTGTCTTGCTCCACCACATGTGCAGTTTTTCTCTCCTAAACTGAAATGTACAAAGTTAAACAGAAAATAAGCCAGAACATAAATAAAAGCATGAGATTCACTACCTAGCTGACATAGGAGCTTAGTCTATAACCTGTTTGTTATGGGTGTAACCAGCAGGCGAAATGTCATTTAGAGTAAAAGGGGGACAGGGACAGTACAGAAACTTTCTCTAAATTATTATTGTGAATGTATACATTCAGCTTAACTTTTTCTACATTGCTCTATGTTTGAACATGTAATCTTAAATTTTGGCTGTCCTAACAACAAAGAGGGACAGAGAGGAAAACTAAGATAAAAAGAAAAATCCTGTAAAAAAATCCTTCTTTTGTGGCTCAAAGGGATGTAGGGCAGGTTCTGCAGCTTAACACTGGAGTATGAAATATGAGAAGTCCCTCTACTTTTTTTTTCCCTCTTCTTCATTAAAGGCCAAATATAACCTCAAAATTCATTTCTTTGAGTCCCTTTGTTCTGTGATATCCCATTTCAAGATTTTCATTGCCCCCCCACTTTTTAAAAATGAGACCTCATTAATGCTAGATGAAGCTCTATGATAACTTCAAAACTCAGTAGACATATCCTGGGACGTAGTTTGTCTTGTTTTGTTGCTGCAAAATAACATACAGGTGGTTTATTATGTACAATCACTCCCAGTTCCCTTCCCTGACCTATGTCCTATGACATTAACATTAGATGTTATAAACCTCAAGTGCATTAACATTTGAGAGTTTTCATCATAGCAACCATATAGTCTCAGTGAAAGACATTCATTAAAAATAACTCACACTTGCAACAACTAAACTTTCTCATTAATGTTTCTTAAAGGTCAGGGAAATGATGAAGGAAAATAATCTGCAGTAATACTTTATAGTAATGGTTTGCATATAAAGCACTTTTGCCCCTAGAATTCAAAAGTATATTAAAAACATGATATATGGGTTTTTAAAAAAAAAAAAATGTATATATGACTGGAACTGAATTTTGAATAATTTGCTAGGACAAATGGTATATCATCACAGTGTCTCTTTAGCTTCTCCTAAATAAGACAAAAAAGGCCCAGACACCAAGAGAGTCTATGGGACTACTCAAAATGAGCACAAAGAAATCTTGCAAAACACAGTGATTTTTGTATATAGATAGCATGCAAGTTAGTTATTATAAAGCCATGAAAAGTTTCAAGTAGGGGTCATGCTATTTGGAAAGGGACATCAGTAGAAGACCAATAAAATTTCATGCAGTGCAATATATTACTAGGTAAGTGAATAAGTATAATTCATTTTATTTCTTTGGAGAAACAAATCAAACTATATGCTGTGGAATTTAGGGTTGTATTTGAATCACCTATTATGTGTATTCACCGTTTCACAATCATCAGGTTATTGATGGCAATATGACTAAGAAGTTCCATCAACTAGTAGGAAAATAGCTCTAGTAAAAAAATACACTCTAGTAAATTGAAAATACAGGTAAAGGCTGCAACATACAGAAGAGAGGATCTTCTGAAGCCTTATTACATCCAATGAAATAGATGCTGGAACACAACTTGAACTATGGTGCCAAAATCAAAATCTGGAAGGCTCATAGGAATGGTCTTGTACCTGCAATATATTTTATTGTTGTGCCTTGCAAATCTTTCCCGAATTCTGTCAGTAAAAATGCTCAGTTTTGCTGTGAAGAGTAAATGCCTCTTAAATTTCACTGGCAAAAGCAGAATTTCTCAATGAAAAGCTGACTTACCATATGAGGAAACGGAATCTGTATAAAGACACAGTTCCACAAGAGACAGAAAATACACTTATTATTTCTCTGTGAGGCCAAGTAGCATAAATACTACACTGGTGCAAGTAGTAACCTCTGACAAGTAACACCCAGCATCACGGCTTGCAGGCAGAATAATGGTGTAAAAACAGCTTAAGAACCAAAGACTATACAAACTAGTCACAGTGGGTCTACTCAGAAAAGCAATTATCCTGGGAATCTCTTTCTTGCTGGATAGATCCATTCTTTAGTTCCATCCCACAACTGGAAAAATGCCATTGACTTCAGCAGGCTTTGAATGGGATGTAATGCATATTTAAGCCTATATGCTTATGCTAGTGACAACACTAAATTCTTGATGTATGTTACTCCTTTTAGCACTGCAGAGCCAACAAAGGGATCTGAGTGAGAGAGCGGGATATGAGGATGCTTGTGCTTCCTCAGCAGATCTGTCTCTCCACTGTGATTGCTGTTTCCTTGCTGCTCGTGATGATTATAAGCCAAGAAAAATCACAGCTGTTGCTCTAAAAGCCCCTTTTAGCAGAGTAAATCTGATCCAGTGTCACTGGTAAGACAATTAACATGAAACTTTCTGTTGGTGATTTAGCAGGCTTGCTTTTTAGAAGCTATCAAACAGGAAGCTCAAAAATAAGAAGCTGCATTAAAGACAGCACCTTTACATCCTCTGCTTTAAGGATGAAAAAAAAAGAAAAAAAGAATAGAAAAGAACCAGATGTCATTATAGTTATTTTAATTTGTTCAGGATGCACATTTTAGAAATATTGAAGAGGATGCAGAAAACTCTTCTAGGTTTTCATTTTATTTTTTAATACACAGTCCCCATTCATAACAGGGGCCCCAAATCCCAAATCTGAAGATTCTTTTATCAAGATTTCACCTTACATAAAATTTTAAGTATATCATACAATGTTCCATTATACAGTTATATTTTAGGACACAGAAATGGCAGGAGACTTTTGTGCTTGAGCAGAGAAGCAGCCCTTACTCAACAGAAGAGGAAGAAAAGTAGATTAGTAAAGGATATTGCAATGCTGCCACTCACTGTCTAAACAGGAAAGGAGACACCTTCTGATTTCTAGTAGAAATATTCAGTTATCTTAAAGATAGGAGAACTTTGAAAACAGGAAAGTCGCAGTTTTGTATCTCTTATCTATTGCTTTTGAGAACCTAAGGAACTATCTACTGCTGTGAGGTATTGTGCAACTGGAAAAATGAATGCAGCTGGGATTTGCAAATAACCATCCTAACATCCTAATCTAACAGAGAAATCAAAGAGTGAAAAGGTATAAACATAGCCACAATGTTATGTAGCCCTAAATCATTTATGCTAATTGGTACCTTAGTAATGCAGATAGAACTGGAGAGCAAAATAGAGGAGGAATATATGGAAGAATTAAATGATAATTCTGGGGAAGGATGACTCACCCTGTAGAATAAAAGTAACTTCAAACAGCAGTACTTGTACTCCGCTAAGGTCTCTAGGTAATTTGTAGAGCTGTTCTGAAAAGCAATGTTAACAATTTCAAATAAATGCAGAATCTAAACTTCTTAGCAGACATGTCTTCCAGTGTAGTGCAGAGCTCTGGCTTTGTCTGCCCTTTTTGATGTGAGCAATTTGTTGTGCAAAATGATATTTTAATAGCTGGTGATTCCAATTTCTGGAATTCCAATTTTTGACATTAGAAACTGAAAAATGAGGTGACTAAATCCTGTATCCACAATGCACTTACTTATCTTTTACTGAAATTAGTTTAACTGTTTTTGGTGCTTAAATACTTCTGAAAAAAAAATGAAATTTAAAAAGATTTGACAGAAACACAAAGGAATTATATAGCAAGAGAAGGATGTGAATATTACCTTAAGGGGTTCAAGCTTGTCATTGAAAGGGTGCACTGGCTGGATTAGGAATATTTCTTTAAATGTTAGCAGTCACTTCATATTACCTGTATACTGGATTCAGTAATATTTTCTTGCACATGGCTCATTAAATTCTAATATTGCGGGGCTTTAAAACAATTTAGTTTAATTAAATAAACACACTTCTCACATAAACTTCTGAGATCGAATTTTATTATCTGTTAAACTTATTAAAGACTTAAAGCAGTAAATAGACCTAATGATGTAATAGACCTTAGGGTCTGTTCTGCCATCAGTAGGTATACAAAGGCTTAATAAGCCTTTATGGTAGGCATAGAAAGGCAGCAAAACTGTATCAGTAACAAAATCTTTAAAGATCTTCCACAATGAGAAATTCAACTTGAGAAAAGTTTCTCATACAAACAGCACATTAAATAGTCTAAAAAAAACAATACATATTTGACTTTTGGCAGAATCATGGAAAATCTACATTTGTACTTGATTTATTTTGGAGCCAAAGACCTAAATGCATGTGTTTTCAGTTCTCATTTATTTTATGACTAGTTCTTATTTATTGTTTCAAATGATAATCACATGAGGATTTTCTTATCTAACAGAGTTGTTTTTTTCATTATGCATGTAGTGTAAACAAGACATTTTTCCAACTATATGGGTTTGGTGGTGCTTTTGAAAGATTTCTCTGATTTGCTTCCAGGCCCTCCGTGTTGAGAAAATTTCTCCTTCAAAGATTTTTGCAGGAGACAGAAAGCTAGAAAGATGGAGCACCTAACAGCCAGCTCTTTCTGGACACCTGCTGCAACTTGCCTCGGTCTCTGCTCAGACTTTTTCTTGTTTTGACGGGGTCCAGTCACAGGGTTTCATGCCCTTTTAAGCTCCATCAGTGTCTGGATGATGACTGATTGCTATTCTTAGGTTCAGGCATGCCCAGCTATTAATTCCCTGTCTGACAGCCTTGGGGGAGTGGGACCCAGGTGGTCAGTGTGTTGAGCTTCCCAGACCTCACACACCTTGCTTCGGCATGTTTCCAGTCAGGTATGTCTTGGGACTGGCAGCTTTGGTTTCTAATTACACGCTGAGGACTGAGGGACATGACACTTGCTGTGTTTTGAGAGAAAACACAGATGCAGTCTTCTGGACTCAAAGTGCATGACTTCAGCACCAGAAAAAACTCAAAGCTGGGGCTATTATGCTTATGTCAGTAAGTCTCATGGTGCTTTAAGAGCAGCTTTGTAAAGAGAGACCTGCTGCTAGGTCCCTGATATTTGAATTTCACATGTTTTGGGCAGATTTCACACTGCCTGCAGTTTGATCCCATAGACTGAGTAATTCCTTGTGGTTGGAGCATGTTTTCAGATTTGGTTTCATACAAAAGCAACCTAGCTTGGATGCTCTAAGACCAAAGCATGATAAACAGAGACAATTGGGAGTGTCTCTTCAAAAACACTTTTCTTATCTGAAGTAAGAAGCTCACATGATTCTTATCTGTAATACTTACCTATGAATCTGGCATGTAATAGAAGGAATAAAAGTACTCCTGAGCTGGGCTACTGGTAACAGCCACACACTAAAAGCATCCAGAGTGAGCTCAACTTGCGCAGTTTGGCCCCATCTGCCAGCTGCTGAGAACTTTATATCCAGAGATCTCACTCACTCTATATTCACACTATGTGGAACAGGAGTATCCGAACATGACTTGTGAAATCCATGTCTGCACCCAGGAACTCAACTTCAGTAATATGCTTCCCTCTCTAAACAGCTGGCCACATTTTTTAATGAAGAAATCTCTTGGGACCCTAGGTGTGCAACCTTTCCTTAAATATCATGATTTCAGCACCATCTCCACTACTTTTTGTACCTTCTGTGCCGTTTAAGTAACCTTCTGTACTCAGTGTATAATATTGATGCTGTGATATCAGGCTGTACAATTCCAGGGACTTGAAGTAAAAAAAAACAAAATGTACTTAAGATTGTACCACCAGTGTTGGCGAGGCTACTTTCCTCACACTACTCATTTTACTGTGTCTGCTAATATCAAAAGATATTTGAAATTCTTTCATCCATATTTTCTGCTCCATATTTGTCTAAATCTTCTCTAGTGTGTGTTTTTTAGTCAATTGATTTACGCGGTTTCTATGCAAGTAACTATGGCCTCTAGATTCACTGAATATAATCTGAATATTTTCAAGTACACCTCTGGATGCTGCATTTTAAACCTTGGGAAGTTTCATTTATTCTTGCTTAAATACTGCACAAGTCTGCCATGGCAACAATAGCACTGCGAATTACTGTGCCAATAGCCCAGATCTTTTCATTCCAAAGCTCCACCTTCCATGTGCAGCCTGACCTTTGATTTTCACAGCTATGTGTCCCAGTCCTGCTCTCTTTTCCCTCACATAGAGTTCTGGCAGCCAGAGCCAGCAGCAGGAGGAAGCAGTACCAGAAGGCCACCTGAGTGGGGATGGTGAGTTAAAAAGCAGAGCAGATTTACTCAATATCCTGTCCTTCAGGCTCCTAGCACTCTAACACACAATCTTCTACCTTCAATTTTCCACCTAACTTCTCTAGGTAACCTCATTTCCCTCCTCTCCTCCTCTCCATATCCTTTTCCCCATCTACATATGTTTTCTCCAGCTTTACATATCTTACTGCGCATATCTGGTCAGCTTTTGGAGGATACATCTGGTAGATCTGTGACTACCTATATACCTTTTTGATGGCTAGATACAAAAAAAAAAGAAGTGTTTGTATCTTTATTGGTGAAAAATGTCATATGGAAAAGTATGTTTTAAAAAGAGCAAGAGAAGGGATAGTGGAGGTCATGGCCACTTGCAAGAAGGCACTAGGTTTGGATGAAGGTATTACTCTGAAGTCAGAGATATGTTGGGCCATGATCAATACCCTGGTGATTGCCAGTTGGGTCTTGTATTTTGCTGGCTGGTGCCCACAGAAAAAGAGTGAATCTGTGGAAAAGATGAAGGAATGTGACTTTCAGTAAAATATCATGTGTGTATGATTAGATATTTCTACATATATATTGTTGAGATCAATAAGGTTAGAGAATGGAAGAAGATAAGAAGAAAAATTTACTCATTAGACTATAAGGAGTGAGGTCTGCTAAGTTTTGGAAGAAGTCCCCCTGGACTGAGATCTTGTAGTATGAAGGAAAACATATCTGAAAGAAGTATTCTCTCTTTTGGAATATTAAAATGCATTTGGGCACAGAAAACCAATTATACTTATCATAAATATAGAAGATGATACATAAGCAAGGCAATGTGGGGGTAGGTTGGAAAAATATATACTAAAACACATGACAGATGTCACTGAGCAAACACATAATTCTTTTATTCCCTCTTTTGTAGGGAAAATGTTATGTGAACTCTAGTATATATCCGTGGTGGGTATACTGTAGACCTGCATTTGTGCTGAAATCCCATTCTGAAGTTCATCTGATCTCCAGCTACAGACATCATATTGCATTGTCATGTTTCTGTATTTTTTGTTCTGTTGAAAATAACAAAGAATCATTTTTCAAGCCTTGTGCAAGTAGGGAAAAAATACAATTTAGAATTTATTAATAGTTCCAATAGGAATTACTCCAAAGAGTCATGGCATGATTTTGAGAAGATATTGATGTTATTGAGGTGAAGTATAGATATCTTCTCCCAAAAACATAATGAATTAATTTCTTGAAATAAAGATATTGTGCTGGATTTAGAGTGGAAATGTAAAGTACTTACAGAGATGGGATAGAAGATCATAATGAGCACCTGAACTGGCTCAAAATTTGTGGCCTCTTCTATAGGAAATTCAAAACAATATAATTAGGAACAACACAAGATACAGAGTTTGAATGCTGAATATCATGCCTTCTTCAAAATTCAAATTTTATTTTTGTGTGAAATCCATCATGCTAGCAGACAAATTCAGACTCTGTATCCCCTTAAAGATTGTATTATGAATTTACAGTAGAGGAAACTTGAAAACATAATCATTAAAGCAAATACATTTTTATGTATTTCTATTTTAAGAAAGGAATTTAAAAGTTAGTATTTGTTTTATACACAGACTTTTTTTAAAAAAAATAATGCTCTTTAGTGATGTTAATCACCATTTCCTCCCTCTTGTCCGGGTTTGACAAGCTTCAAATATCCACTTATCATATAACAAAGCTCCCACTCTGCTTTAACAGCATGGGAAATGTGCTTATAGGCACTTTGTCAAGCCCTGTAGTTAAAAAGAGTCAGCAAAACCTACTCATTCATGTTTCTCATGAGCTTCCCCCCGTCTCCCCCCTTCTCTCTGCCCATCTCAGACAAAGAGTTGGCTCTGTGTTTGCAGTGTACTCCGAACTGTTTCATTGCTGGTGATTAAAAACAAAGCAATTCTAACCTTTGTGGGAATTTATAGCGTGGTAGTAAATCCAGTACATGCCATCCACATGCTTTTCATACTCCCTCATATAACCTCTGTTTTTTGTTATGGGATAAAGCAGCATGGACACTGCTAAATTTAACAACTTGAAAGAGGGAAAATCCCTGTGTCATGTCCTGTGTGCCCCTTGCCTCCACTATTCCATTACTATCTTTACAACAGGAGATTAGGGAGTGAGAGGGTACTTCACCAAATCATTTCAACTCTACAGAGTCTGGAGGCTGTAGATGACACAAAGCTGACTTTACTATTGTTGGATGTAACAACAACCTCAGGAAAACTTCATTAAAAGGCACTGAGGCAGAGTGTAGCTACATGGAATGACACAGAAGTGGGACATGAATTCGATCTGCTGTAAGAACTGAGTTGTAATAGTTAAGAGTATTGTTCTTCGAATTATATTGGAAGTGTGTGAGATGCACATAGATAATCGACAGCCAAAGTTTGGCTCAATGTTTCCTTTGCCAAAGCGGAAAGCAGAGGACTGATGAGTGTAGTCAATTTTGTACTAGTGAATATTTGGGAGAAGATGTAAAACTGGGTTCAGATCCAGCTCTCTTCTTTGGGGTCATGCAGAAAACTAAAACAGACTGTGTTGCAAGCTGAGGTCTTCGCTTTTGGGAAGTATTTGTATTTACAGTAGGCATGCACCGAGGGTGGCTGGGACTTGGCAAGGAGTGAGACAGATCATGTGCCTGTTCTGTGCTATTCTTTGGGCAATTTGTGAGGAACCGCCTGCCAACTTGCACCAGGCAGGGCTTAAGGATCATATTTGCTGTGAAGATTATTAAAAAAAAAACAAAAAACACTAGATTACTGGCTATCAATTAGGTATAACACTTGGTTAACCATTTAGTAAAATGCCTTCTAAATACATGTTTCATATATCTCTTCTATGCACAGTTCTATCATAGAGCTGGTTTCATGTCCATAAGTAGCAGAGAGAGTGCTTGCTAAATTCATCAGCCCTTCCAACCTGAGACTTTTGATAGAAGGCTAAATAACTTAAACTGAACACTTTTTTCCTCAGAGAAAACTACCTCAGATATTGTAAGCTAAAAAATGAATCAGAAATTGTCATTTCAACGCCTCCAAGAAAGCTTTCCCTTCCCCTTCCCCTTCCCCTTCCCCTTCCCCTTCCCCTTTCCCTTCCCCTCCCCTTCCCCTTCCCTTCCCTTCCCTTCCCTTCCCTTCCCTTCCCTTCCCTTCCCTTCCCTTCCCTTCCCT
>JAUBOD010000729.1:3059243-3090335 GCA_032353885.1 Nothura maculosa
CTCCTTTTAAAATTTCCTCTCCTCCCACTCCTACCTACAGAGCTACTCTTCCTTTTAAGTAATTTCTCTTCTAAAAACTTTTGTCTTCAGAAGGCAAGTATGTTTCACTGTTAACCTTGAATAAATGCAAGCCCCTAAGGCCCTTTTTCTTCTGCTCTGCAGGTCAGATCCACAGCTGACCAGCATGACTACATAGACCATAACTGCACAGCTCAACATAAGTGCATATTCTTCAGTGAAACTACGCTGATGAGCTGCTTCTGGGAGACTGGGACTGTAATGGTCACTTTTTCAATGCATCCAAAAAATGCATCCAAAAAATCAAGAATAATGTAAGTTCAAAAATACCAAACATAGTCCCGAGAAATACAGTTGTGTCCTTTCTCCTATGTGGTCAGATAAAGTCATGGTGTTTTCGTTGATATGCTTTCCTATTTCCGCAGGAAAAAGCAGTGAATATCTTCTAATACAGAAGGACACTTGAATACAAATGAACAGTATTTGTATCAAAGATCTATGTTGTATTTTTAGCAAATCATTAATTAAGACAAGAATTAATAGCATAGATAAAATCCAGTTAATTTAAATAGTTCCTACCTCTGATAAGATACCTCTGGTAAGATTAATTTAGTAGTAAAGTAGTCTCCATAGTTTTAGCCATTATGAAAGTAGAAGTGTTGTAATTAACCTGGGTGGTACGAAATTAGGCCAAATATATCTTTATAGAAGATAGCTGTATTAAAATTTTAACTGAAAGAGAAAATCTGCTGATTTTCCTTGTTTTGAATTTCCATTCCTTAATTTCGCTTTTATTAATGCTATTGTTAATATCTTACTGTAGTGTTAGTACTTCTAAGTGACAGCATGATCCTCATATTTCACTTTTTTGTGAAACTATGCATTTCTAAAACAATATTATTTGGTTTAAAAGACTCAGATAGACTCATAAACTCAGATTTCATAGTATAAAAAAAAATATGACTCTTTACAAATATTTGACTAATGAGGCCTGACACAAGTGAAATTCAGCACTCACAACACAATCCTGTCCTCTCAAGTACCAAGTTTCACTGAATTCATACATTGCTTTTATTTTTGAGGGCTTAGAAGGAGTGAGTACAAGTCCTCAACAATTATCTCTGAAACTTTGAAGAACTGAAAAAGCTTAATGAATTAGTAGAGATATTCAAATTAATTGAAAATATAGAGTATTGCAGGGATTTAAGTCTTTAGAATAAAAATAGTCTGAATTAAAACTGATGTGCTTTAATTCAATAACACAATTTATAGTTTGATTTTTTATATTATATATAAGTTTTGCTGTTTTTATGTATGTGTATATATATAGTATATAGTGTGTGTGTATATATATATATATATATATATAGTATATAGTAGACTATACATATAGTATAGTATATAGTATAATGTAGATATATTTTATACCTGTTTGGTTTTAACATGGATTTATAGCCTGATTTTTCATGGAATTTTTTTCACCAAAAATGTGACATTGTATTTCCTGCATGTAGAAAGTCTTCGGGACACAAATATGTTTCAATCCTTAAATGTTTATAGCCTATATAAACCACTACATAGTGATCATATGGTGAGCCTGAAAATTCTTCATAAAAATACTGAAAACATGAAATCAAAGTAATAACAGTCCCTACACCTTGACAAGACTCTGATATGCCGTAGAGTCTTTCTGAAGTACATCACATCCTGAGACTCTTTTTAGTGACTTGTACACTGAGTGACTCAGTTAAGATAAGTATTAATTTTGTAGGCTGTTTGTTTGTTTGTTTGTTTGTTTGTTTGTTTGTTTTTAAAGAATGAAGCTGAGGGAAAAGCAATTGAAATAATTTGCCTCTTTTTTTTTCATTTTCTTTAACTTAGTTGAGTATGTTTAAATGTCAAAAAAAAAAAAAAAGAAAAAAAAAGGAACACAATATTCCCAAATACCAATCTCCTACACAGTCAGTCAAGACTGGTCTATTTGTGCCTCCACTGGTGTACCACACTCACCTCGCTGCCCTGGAAAGTGATAGAGCAGATAGTTTTCAATGTGAGAGTAGTCGGCATGGTTTCACAAAGGAGAAATCAGGGTTAACCAACCTGATATAGGCTTCTATGTTGAGGTGACTAACTCAGTGGATGTGAAGAGAGAGAAGGTTGTTGTTCATCTCAACTTGAGCAACGCTTTTGAAACTTTCTTTCCTAACATCCTCACAGGTAAGCTCAAAAAGACTGAAAACTGGCTGAACTACTGGGTTCAGGAGGTTTTGGTCAGTGACACAAAGTCTTGCTGGAGCTCACTTACTAGTGTGTCTCAGGGGTTAATAATGGGACCATAATTGGGCCAAGCCTCTTTAACATGATCATTAGTGACCTGTATTATTAGAATCCTAAAGCAATTATAATCTGGATCAGCAAAGTACCAGACTCAACCTCAGAAATTTTACTAAGAATATAAAATGGGGACAGTGGCTGATATGGCAAAGAGATGTTCTCCAGAGATCCTTTCCAGCCTTAATCACTGTGTGATCTAATAATCACTGAACTAGTATCAGCAGAAGTAAATATGGAACTGATTTAAATAATTGCTTTCTTTTCATTAAAGGAGGTTTCTGCTCCCATAAACTCATTACAGATAAGTAGTGTAATACTGACTTCGATTCAGAGACTTTAAACTTCTCTTGAATATTGAGAAAAGTCAATTATAAAGTAGGTGACTAAGATCAGGTATATGAGATCAGAATCATATTTATTTTTTCTACTTCATCTAGAGTGGCTTAGTGAAATGTCAAGTCTAGTGGGAGAGGTTAGAAGTAAGAATATGCTTGAGCTGACTTCAGGGTTTTAACTGGACTCAATTTGACATCTGCAGTCTGATTTGCAGATATATCTCAATAATGGAATAGTTCAATTGTATGTAAATACATTTCCCTTATTAGTCTTTTATTTTAGGGGGGTTCCAATTACATGTAATGCCATCTATACTATTTAGTTTTCAAACTAACATGTACTAACTTTTGATTTCATTAGAAGTTAGGCACTGATATGAAAAAGTACTGGAATTAGCTATGTATATTAAAAAAACAAAACAGACATATGATTCCATTTATTATTTTATCTTTGAGAAGCTCCATGGGCAGACTACAGTGATTGATAGCTTCTGAGAGTTACCTAAATTAAAATATTTTGCTTTGTGTCAATTTATGGCCTTCTGCAGGGAATCACAGACACATTGTACAGGAACGTCGTACATTGTACTAAACATTGCATAGGAAAATGTTAGCTGACATAGGTCAAAATCTAACATGAATGAATGTGAGAGAAGGACAAAAACCAAGTCCTAGCCTTATTTATTAAACATAGCTTGTATACAAAGATAAATTGCCTCCTTATGCTGCGCAGTCAAGTCCACAGCAGTCCTGAGCTACAACAGCTTGTTCAGCTTGCTACAGGCTTGAGCTGGTGCTTGTTCTTTTTCAGATAATATCGCCTGAACATTACCTGCTAAGTCTCTTTTTTAACCTGCTTGTGAGTTTGCAAAATGCTTCTGACTTGGCTAAATTAGGGGCTTTTTTAGCCAAGTCTTGAAAACCTCCAACGAGTGAGATTCCACAAACTAGCTAGGTTACCCACTCAAATCGTGAACTACAGCTGGAACAGAGATGCTCTTTAGAAAGAACAAGGCCAGGGATACGAGGAAGGTGAATCATCTTTATGTGAGTGAGCAATTGAAATGCATGGAACTCTGCCTAGGAGTGGATGATGAGCTGACTAAGAGTTCATGGGTAAGTATTAAGGGGCAGATCACATGGATGGTACTGTTATGGATGCTTGATGTAGGCCACTTGAATAGGAAGAAGTAGATGAGGCCTTCTACATGTAGCTGGAAGTCTCAAATTTGCAGGCTGCTGTCCTCATGACAGCCTGATACCTGCTGGAAAGACAACACAACAGGGCATAAGCAATCCAGGAGGTTCCTGGAGAGCACCAATGACAGCTTTATGAGAGCTGTGATAGAAGAGCCAATGAACTGTGCTCCATAATGCTCTACAGAACCTCATATTTACAAACTTTCTGAAGATGAGATGGATGGCAGCAGCCTTGGCTGAAGAGACCAAGGATAGTTAAGAATGCTGTAAGGAAGAAAGGTAGGATGACCATTTCAAGATCTTCAGGAGAGCAGACCTCTGCTGAGAATGGCTATTCAGGCACCTGCTTGGAAGAATCTCCTGGGATAGGATCATGGAAGGAAGAGAGTTCAAAGAAAATGGATTCATATTCAAGGATCTCTCTTGCAATCTGAGAAATGACCATCTCAGAGAGCAAGATGTCAAGCAAATACAGCATAGATGAACAAGGAGCTGCTGGCAAAATTCAAACAGAAGAAGACAGCATACAGAAGATGGAAGTAGGGACAGGAAAGCTGGAAGGAATATAGGAATGTTGTCTTAGTATGCAGGATTGTGTCTAGGGAAGCCAGAGCACATTGGGAGTTCAGTTGGGTGAGGGATGCCAAGCACAGCCAGAAGGGTTCCTGTAAAAAGATCGGTAAGAGAAGGAAAACCAGGAAAACTGTGGGCTGATTACTGGATCAGAGTGATAAAGCATACAGAAAATGCGGAAATACTGTATGCATTCCTTGCTTCAGTCGTTACTGGTAAAACCTGAAATCCCAGGAGACCAGGGAGAAAGCCTGAAGAAAGAAAGAGTTTCTCTTGGTCAAAGAGAATCTGTTTTGGGATTACTTAAGGAAAATGGCCATCCACAAGTCCATGGGCTCTTATAAGATACAGACATGAGTACGGAGGGAGATGGAGGATGATGCTGAAAGGCCACTCTCAATTATCTTTGAAAGGTCATAGAGATCAAGAGAGGTGCCTGAGGGCTGGAAGAAAATAAATATCACACCACTCTTCTAAAAGGGCATGAAGGAAGATCTTTGCTGATATCAGATTATCTTGTGTGATCCATGTTGCTGATAACAAAGAGCAGTGGCCCCCTAGTAGTGATCCTTGGTGTAGAGGTGTAATGTGTAGTTGACTGCCAGTCAGTCTTGTATGAAACTCATCAGTTATATGAAAGCTATGGGTGCATCCGCATCATTCTGTGCAGTTTTTGGCAGAAATAACAAAGGTATCTGATATCTCCAGGTATTGTCTTTACCTTGTGCTGTGTAGCTTATTTGGAGTTAAACTGAGTATTTCTGTGTGGTGTTGCATTTCAAACCATAGATTCTGTAGAACATATTTTTGATTCTTCTTACTGTTGGGAACAAGAGTTCAAGACCAATTGAGTTTTCTTCTTTTCTAATACTATAGAAAGAGTTTATTTATTTATTTTTTAATCCTTGTGTTGCAGGTGAATTTGTCATTTCAACATAATAAATGGAGCTTGTTATAAGCTCCCTGTTATCTTGTATAGCTTTACAGTAAATCTATATTGTACCACAATGCATTGCTTTTCTGTCTTTACAATGCAGAAACAGGTATTGTTCAAATATCCCTTTGAAAATGTAGTGTGAATTTGAAGACAGAAAGCATGGAAAAATATGAAGTCTCAGTCTGGTAAATCGCAGTGCTGCTACTTCAGACAGATTTTCAATAGCCATCGGCAGTGACAACAACTCAATTTGTCAGTCTTTGTGATATTAAATCCTTGCTGAATGCTAGATAGCATTTATTTTCTGCTTCTCCATGCTTTCACATTTCTATTTATTTGTATACCTTAAGAAAGTTCTTTTTTTCCTAATCGCTTCAAGTTGACAGTGAGACAGCAAGAGTTGACAAGAGAAAGATACAGATTTTTTATATGTATACTTACAGATTTGTTGAGTGTCTTCTCCAGATATTAAATGTCTTCTTCAAGTAAAATAATAATGTGTAAAAAAAATCTGTAGTGCCTGAAACTCCAAAAGAAGCTGAGAAAGGAGAAGTAGTAAGAAAAGACAAAGTTTCAGAGGGCAGTATGACAATATTTAAAAGTTGTTCACATAAGAGTATATAAAGGGATGTCTCTTTTCTGAAATCATAGTTTATAGCCAAATTTATCATACATGTAAAAAAAGTACATTTTTTTCAGATGAAGCTGTAGACATGGGAAAGCTGAAAGTCACTTTCAAATCAATGTAAAAAGATAGCTAGTGTCAAAGCACGTCTTAACTATGTCATGTGTATAGATCACTACAGATGTAAATAGCAAAAATGACAGTCTGAAATATTGCTACGTGGTGATGCAAGTACAATTGTCTATCTTTAATTTTAATTTCCCAAAACATATGCATCTATTTTGCTTATACATTCCTAATTTGGTTTTTGGATGAGCATTGTCAAAAGCTTGAATTTCCAATATACCAAAATGCTATCATGTAAAAGAGGTAATTTGGATGAACAGAGAGAGCAAGGAAGCTCTGTTTCAAGCAGATGTGCTAATGGTTGATCAGGAAGCATTTATAGATAGAATGAAATGCAAATAAATGAAATTGATGGAGTTTATTGGCTTTTTTATTTTTAATTGAAGATTTCTCTGAAGCTGGATAGAGAATAAACATGTACACCTCTATTTACAAGGAAATGAAGAGGACATCTTGGGCCTTTCCAGAGTAAATATGATTTGCATTTGCAGTGAAAATTATATTCAGGTTCAATTACTTTAAAACATTAGGAAATTGGATAGATGAAATTGTAGCACAGTTTGAATTGTGTTAGTAGTGGTGATACAGAATATGACAAATCTAAACACCACATTAAAGTAGGATGGTACTAACTACAGAGGCACTTTGTTAAAAGAAATTCAAAACTATTTGCCAAGATTGTATCAAATTAATTTAATATATTCTTAATTTGTCCATTTTCTTCCACAATCTCCAAAATCATTTACATGTACAGTAAATTATGCTGATCCTAAAGAAAAGAAAGAGAAGTTTGCATCTAAATCTTGGCTGAATTCTATACAAGTATAAAAAATGTGCTGATTTGGACCCTACCTGTCAAATTGAGAGCAGGCTAGGTCAGATATTTAGCATGAATTCTATGTCACATACCTAAGTATAACAAAAAATCTAAAGAAATTATTTAGCAAATTTCAGAAAGAGATGAAACATATTATTGATAATGTCTTTCAAACCTAAATGGAGAAATTATAAAAATAACAGGGAAATTTTTGTCTCAAAAATTTGGATCTCAAAATGCTTAATACATGCTGATGGCCCATACTATCTACTAGGATATGCTCTGAATTCTTAAATATCCAGATTCTGCTCTCATCAGCCTATGATGACAAGTGACAGCTGACAGATGGATAATAAAAGATACTAAGAAAGTTGAAGGTTCTTTCAACTTTATCTTTTTTTTTTAATCTGACACCCAGAAAATAAAATAAAATTGTAACTTTTTGCAACCTTTAGCCGCGGACAGCAAGGTCTGCTGCAAGATCAAACAGAACAGTTAAAGTGGTAGCTATACTGTGGATCTTTTAAAATTTCAAGGTGCTGTGGAAATGTCTGACTTAATGTAGAGTAAACAGTTTGAAAAGACTCCTGATTTGAGTCTTATCTTTAAAGCAGAATTTAAGATCTGACCACAGATGTGTGTACATAATTTCACATGTACTTCATATATGCACATGCACTCACACATCTGCATACACATCCAGTACATTTTTGTCCAACTGTTATCTACAGAAACATTGCAACAGAAAACAAACTAGCATCTCTCTTCTTGATAATTTTTTCCATTTTTGTAATTCCTCTGGCTAGTAATTTACAGCTCTCTTGTCTCTTGATGAGCACACACATGCAGACACAGGCCTACAAGCATAGACAAGGACACACAGATCCAATGTTAACATTTTGAAGCTATAATAAAAAATCATTTACTAGAAAACAAAAATCACAAAAAAGGCAAAAATAGAGCTTTCTTTATTAGAGGCATACATGTATTTCACCACATGTGAAAATATTCCTTTCTGAATAGCTTCTATTCAGAAGCAGGGGAGTGAGAGTTTAAATCTTGTTCACTTTTCTGTACCTACAATGTCTGATAAATTATTAAAAAGAAGATGGTGGTAGTGGTATTTATCTCCATGTAGTGTGAAATTAAGACAGATATTTAACATAATATTATTAGAAATACTGGCAAGGCATTGTTAGTTCATCATCTTTACAGTTCTCCTGTAGCAAGTTGGCTATTAAACATGCTGCCCATAGAAGTGGGTCAAAGATGTAAATTACCTCTGTACAGATGTTACATTGTTCCTTGCCCCAAATCATTTAAATGGAAATATACTGTACACTGCATATAGTGCAGTTAGAGGAATTAATCACATAAGGAGCAAAAGGATATCTTTATATGAGTGCCATATGAAGAATTCAGTTCATACAATTATCAGAATTAAAAACAACCCCAGTCACAGAGTCTGTGACCAAAACAGCTGCTAAGGCAATTTGCATGTGTATTTTTTTTCAAGTGACAAATATCTCTGAGATTTTACCACAGATAGTCTAAAACATAATATTCCACTATTCTTCACTTTATTACAACATTAAAATAGTTGATTTTCTTAATTCTGTTAATTTCTTAATTCAGCCTCATTGGATAGTAGTGCATAATTTTAACAGAATCAAGCCTGTCCTCATGATCAGTGAAGTCCCCAGGGAAGTTCTGAATGTATCTGTGAGGCCCTTTGAAGTCCTATTTTCTCTAACCTATATGCTATTATGTAATGCGGGCCTGTTCGCAAAGGAAAAAGTAGGTCTCAGCTGTTCTTTCAAGAAATGTCAGCAATGGAGCCCAGGTTTTGGATCTTACATGCATAAATGTATTTGCCTGCAGCCTTAAGATGGGAAAAAAAAAAAAAAAAGAGTATAAGGTTTGGCTGGTTATGCTCTGTGCTCTGTATTTCCAACTGACTTATTTTAAGCAGTTTTGCCTGCTCCCCCTCTCTCCATCTGTGTATTTGGTGAGTGAAAGTGAATGTCATTCTGTGGTAAATCACTCACAATAGAGGACCTAGCTGCTCATTTGTTGTATTTGATCTAACCTTGATCTTTAGTGTACTTTAAAAATGCTTCCTGAAGAAAATAAATGAAGTGCTCTTGTAAAAATGATAAATAGTAAACATAATTTCACTGTGGGAGTAAGTACAAAATATTCAAGAGGGCACACTTCAATTTTGTATGAAAGTCAAAATAGGATATCCAACTTTATCCGATGAATGACTTAGGAATGGCTTGGAGCTTTGAACAAAATCAGTTTTTGAACTTTTTTTTTCCTTTCTGGCATCTTTAGGATATTCTCTTTTGTAAAGGAATGATGCAGACAATATTCTCAGGGGAATGAGGGCAGAAAGGTGAAACATCTGTGAACCTGCAATATAGATGCAATGCACAGGCAAGGAAAGGTAAGCTGAGGCTGTAGCTAACATGAACCTAGTAAACAAGCATTCTTTTTTTTTTTTATTTATTAATACTGCTGACACCTGAGTCGTAATTTTAAAAAGTGGAAGTGATGAAGACAGGAGCTGTTACAGAGACCAGGGGAACATTTAGAATCTTTTTTTTTCTCATGGATATCAGAAGATTAGCATTCTCATGAAGAAGTGGGGCATGGGCGTGTGTGTAAGGACATGGTTCTTTTGATAAAAAGAGAAAAAAAAAATGAGTCTGTTATTGCTAGGGGATAGGAAGGCAGCCTGACTAGCAAAAGCAGAGAGGGAGAGCCAAGTTTTCAAATGTACTCAACACTCCTGCCCATGAACTGTATAGCCCCAAAGGATCATATGTTTAATGCTTCACAAACTGTCAGTGTCCTCATAAAAATTGTTATTAACCAATGTAAGTTGTGTCAGTAAAACTTTCTAAAATATTAAGCCCGCCCACTGCTCTTCCTAAATATCCAGTTTGCCGGTTGCTTTCCACCTCTCTAAGTTCCCTCACAGGTGCAACAGAACTTTTTTTTCCTTTTCAAAAATCAGAAAAATCTCATTTGTAGATTTGCTAGTGGAGAAAGAGTGCTGTAATTACTTATAGACCTGGTGATACAAAAGGATCCCACTGCTAATGCAGATTGGACTAGCAGTCTCCAAAGGCCTTCCAGAGTCTGCAGGAGGAGAAATGCTTTTTAGAAAGATAATTAATCATTATTCATTTCGCTAAATAAATTTCACTCTGTGTCTATTAGGTTTTTGTAGTGAAAGGATAATTAAGCAACCAATTATCTTAAACAAAAAAATTCCATCTATTCAAGCTGCAGCAGAGATTAACTTCAAATGTAAACTACTTTCATAGGAGGCTTCTCAGTCATTGTATGTCATGTGCTCATTACTGTAAGAGAGAAAAACCTTAGCTGAAAATAAACAGAGAGATTCTCTAGAATAGTTACTGGACCCCAGCCTGCTGCACTCCTGACTCCCTGGACTTGCTTTGGTCTGTCGCTGTCCCCACAGACCTGCCTGGCCATTATGGGGCTATGTCTGGCCCTAGTCATGCTCAGAGAACCGGACCCACGAGCAATCATCCAGCCTGGCTTCAGCTTGGCCCCTGAGCTACGGAATTTATCAATCTGAGTAAAGATCCCTCTATTTTATGTCTATGCTATGATGCTATGATACTTAGAGACTACTAAACTCTTCCTCAGAGAGCTAAAGTAGGTCAAAAAATCTCTACCTCACAATGTGCAATGACCGTAAAGGGAGCCTAAGTTCAGCCACAGGTAGAAACTGAAAATTAAGTGATGCAAATCCTATTCTACATGCTGTCTTAGTGTGTGGAATACCAATACAGAGCAGAGTATGTGGTAGCCTGCAAGATTATAGGAAACCTACTAACTTAAATCACTTAAATCACAAAAGTTATATATATATGTGGAGGTTTTGGTTCTAGTATAGTCATAAAAATTTGGAAGGATATTAGATGTTATTCCACTTGTAAAACACATAGTAGCATCTTTTTTGATTCTAGTTTTATTCAGTGTGCATTTGACTGCAAGAATCAAGGTCAACGTCTGCTAAAGAAATATTTTCAAGGTTTCTGAAGAGAGAGGGACATACTTTCTCACGTGAGATGTTTGAATTTGTTCTTCCTATTGTCATCAGGCTTTTTTTTCATTGAAGGTATAAATAAACACTTGGTTTTATGTTAAAAATAAAGGGAAATAATGTTGGTGTTTGCAATAATTCAAGAACCAAGAACTATAAAAACACTAGAGGAGAGTAAACAAGAACATCAGTATAATATACTTGCTTGAATATACTCAGTACTTACCTGAACTAAACAGACAGATTCTCATTATTTTAAAAACATAATATGTACCAGATCACAAGCTAAGAAACAGGTCATAGGGAAGAGCACTACTTTACATAGTAAAAGCTCAAAAGAAGAAGCTGTCCCAGTGAAGAAAATGGTAGAATTTTACAGTGTCAGGACTTGATCTCAGTCCATGAGAAATAACTTCCTGTAATGAGTTTATTTCAATAACAAATAAGAGAGATATCGAATAATTCATTCAGAAACAGTCAAAAATAGGTCAGAACAGATTATGAATAGCATCATTCTGAAACATAGTCATTATTATAATTCCTCCTACTAAAATATTACATAACTAGCATTGTCATTTTGTCATATTTCTTATATTTTATTTGAAATAAGATTCACATTTGAATTTAGATAAAGGTATAAGTAAGCATCTGCAATCAAATTATAGTCATCAACAGTTTGGTTATATTAGCCCCAACTCTGCTTCCAGACATCAACTAATTTTGGAGGTAGCGAACAGTGGTCCATATGTTTGGTATTCAGAGTGCATTTGAAATGGAATTGGAATCCTTGACAAAAGTTTTAATATGACTATGTTAAAAGAGTAGCGGGCTTCTATAGGGCCAGTCTGGCTGGGAAATGATGTAAACCGAGAGCTTTGTTTTTCTCCTAGAGCTGATCACAGAAGACTGAACCCTCCTGCACATTTCATCACAGAATAGAAAATGGAGAAAAAAATAATAATATAAGCTGATATTTTATTTTTGTCCAAGATGTTAGTATTGTCTAGATAGTTTCCAGATGACATCTTGGTTACTTGTCATCTTGTGAAAAATGTCAAAAGTTCCCTGAAGCATTCTGGAATATATAAACTTTGAACCATATCTCTAAGTCTCTCCATTATCACAAAGGATCATGGGATTTTTATGACAAATGAGTCATAAAAATGGGTCAGTGCCTTTGATTTTTAGCTCACTAAATACATTTTAGTTAGTGGGGCACTAACCTCAGCATGTACTTGTTTACCTTCACTGATATTTTACTATACAGAGAATGGTAGTGTTCATTATTCATTATTCAGGGAGCTGAAAAAGGAAAGGAAATACAAAGCTTTTATTTCAGTCACATCAGTGATTATTGAAGATGTCAGACTATGAACACTTGCAATGTACAGTGCTCAGCCAGGCTGAACGACAGATAAACGCTGTGAAGAAATAACTGGGAAAATTACAGCTCATTTTCATTGTTGGCTGAAGTCTCTCTTGCCAGCTTTATGGGACTGATCAAATATTAACACTTCTTGTTTCTTCAGAAAAACAATGTGCACCCTTTCTCTCATGGCCAAATCTCATTCATCAACCAAAGCAGCAAAGTGATAACTAATTACAATTAATATAGTATACCCCAGAAATCATGACTGGACATAAAGGATAAACACTCTACACTTTCACAATAAAAAAGGCAGAGAAAGAGCTTGTATATGATAAGGAAGGGATGCATAAAGGAGAATGAAGACATGTGATAGTCCTGGCTGAGCCTTGGCTGCCTGCCCTTTCTCAAGCAGTGCTCAGGAAGCTTGAGAACATTGTCTTGCAAAGACACAGCGCCTCAAATGACTGCTCCGACTTTTCACCATGCACTGGTGCAGAGCATCACCCCGGGGGAATGGGAGTGCCTTGAGTTTTTGCCCCTGCATTAACAGGGTATGCAAGAAGTCCACGTTGTATTCACAGACTCGGGATTCACATTTACACAAGCTCTGCTAAAACATAACCCAGCATCCCAACAAATATATCCTGCTGGGCCAAGTACCAAAGTATCTCACTTTCTTACTTTGTGTTGCCTTTCTCATGCAAGTGTGATCAAGTGCAAACAGGCACATGGTGATAAAGTGACCAAGCTCTCCTGGAGGATGGAATTTGTGTTCCTGCAGCAATGGGCATGTGATATATCTTCAGCTGTCCACTGCATCCTAGCGAAACTGGCTTGTTATCTTGGAAATGGGCAGACATTCATCAGCTCAGCAGATGTGTATGCTTCCAGTGCCATGTAAAGTAAAGGTGAGCTTCCAATCTGGGAAGTTTGATCGGCAGTCCATCTTGAGTTTCAGTGTTTGAAGGATATAGCACATAACCAACAGACTTCTGGACCTACATACGCCAAGGTTGTTTGCAGCTTGTGAACCAAAATGGGAAAAATAACAGTATTAACTTTCCTCATGAGCTTTCCAACAAAAGACCTACAGAAGGTGTTCTTTTTTTTCCTGAAAATGAGTGATCTTGGTAATTCAACTCTGCTGAATTTTCTGTATTCTTAACTCCCTACAAATGTATAAGACTTCTTATGTACGCTGAAATGCTGAAAGTAATTGCTGTGAATATTCATAGAACTCATAATACAATTTTGATTTTTAAATCTCAAATTTTACTTTAATCCATGAGTCCAATCAACCTTTTTTTTTTTTTCTTTTCTTTTTCTCTTACACCTATCTGTTATTATTGGAATAATATTTTAGTCTGAGTTTACTACAGAGGTAACTTGAAGTACCCCAGTGTTTTGCTCTTTTTTGCTAAGGCATGAAAAGCTTTAACAAGATTGTCTTAAAGGTAGTATTTTTTTTCTCCTAGTTTTCACAAAGATGTCAAAAGTCATGTTTGTGTCACCTCTGGCCAACTGATTTTCTCACTCCTGCAGAGTGCATACCTGAGAGTACCAACTGACTTTGCAGACCTGCTGTGATGAGTCAGTACTTAGAACATCTTACATTTTGCAGCACAGCAAAGAAAGTTTGTCCTATATTATACTTCTGGCAAAGTTTAAAGCAGTGTAATTTTTAGGATTTATGTTCCTTTGACATAGCATTAAAAGCATGCAGAAAGGTAAGCATATTTCTCCAAAGGTTACAATCTGTCACAATCATAAAACTCAGAAGAAAAATTAAAGCCAATTAAAATTAAGAGGCCAATGACAAATTTTGGGGGCTCCATATTATGAGGGATCCTGAATTCACTGTGAAAATATGTCTTTCTAATGATATTTAAAGAGGACTACATTCAGAGAATACAAAAGACAGTTATGTGTGCGACAATGTATGGTGATCAAAATAACAGTTTTCCTAGAAACTGAAAAAAGGGAATTCAGGTAGGCTAAGCTAAGCTGAACTGCATTGAATACTAACATTTTGACAAAAAAATAAATTTTGGCATATTTTCATGTTCCTAATTGTGGAAATTGGCTTCAAAAAACCAATCAGAGATTGCAGTTTCCTAATTTGCCTCAGGAAATTGCATGTGATAAATTCAAAAGACATCAGAAAAAGCAGATAATATTGTGTAGGGCTATATAGATATCTGCTTTTTCATGACAGATGACTCAGTATCCCAAATGTTACTGTCACATTTATTCATGTCTCCTGATCAGGCTTCAATAACTTAATTTTTGAGATTGTATTGAGTCAGAAGGTACCTACAAAAGCATAATTTGAGAGTGATATCCAGAGTCTAAGCTATTATATATCAGCTTCTATATTCTGTGAGCATTCTTAAATTTTAAGTGTAAAAACAGGGACAAGTAGACAGGATCTAATTTAAAAACATATATTGAAAGATTCTATTTGCCCAAAATATTCACTGAATGTTTCCAATGGCATTTCAGTCTAATTCAAAAAAGCTGAGAATTGCCCATCGCCTGCTTGCTAGCTAAGCAAAATGAAACCAAAAACAAACAAACAAAAAACAGAAGGCCAAAAATTAAACAGGAAGAAATGGAATATTTGTATGTGAAAATAAATCAAGTTAAAAAGTTGTTTAAACTTACCACCATCTAAAAACTTTCCAACTTAATATTGTCAAAAAACTAATCATGATGACTCCTAAAATGATGGAAGCTAAGGAGCTGGTAGAAAATCTTCCAGAATCTGCAACATCAAAAAATACACAATATATGTGGTAGCATGTAGTGTTTTTATGCAATTATCCTGCCTCTATACTAATTTTAAGTCTGAAGATAAAGGAGCATTTTATTTCCTCAGAAACATTCAGGACTGACATTAGTCTGTTGATCAAAGAGCTAAAGATCAAAGTGCTGAAGATGTAGATCACAAATATCTCACCTCAGATTCTGCCTCAACTTCACAGAACAGCAAGAACAAAAAGAAACCTCTAAGTCCATATACCCATTGACGTTCAGTAGCACTTTCAGAATAGGAGAGCATGATGTTTCTGTCTGTTTCAATTGCTTGCTCGCTGGAGAGCATTCTTGGTGAAATGCATTGTCACGTGGTCAAGTCTCAGTGACCTTTGCCTGTCTTATCCACATTGGTGGATTTGTGGTGATGCCAACCAAAAGATGAGGAAAAAGAGGTATTCTAGCTTTAAGGCCCTACTCCAGCAGGTCAAATAAGGAAGCCTGCACTTAGCTTTGAATGGAATATATACATATATTTTATATATGTAAGAATATATATGTGTGTATATATAAATATATATAGATATGTAAGAATATGCTTCCCCAGTATCAGGCTTTGAGAGTGAAACTTCAATTCAACTACAGTGTTCTCATTGTCTATTTGCTTAGAAAGAATGATTCAGTGGCGCTTTTGCCCTTTGTAGTCAAAAATCATGATGGAGCCTGCTCTAATCCTTGTTTAGGTTTCTGGTATAGTATTTCTAAAATTTATACTTATAAAGACGGAGAAGAGGTGAGTGCGTATGTAAAACAGAGCTTTTAAATAGGGTAGGTAAAAGAAAAGCATTGGTCATCTGAAACTATTTCGGATTATTTTTTCCCAGAATCTGATGATCAGAGCACTTTTGCACAAGTTGCCATAAAGTTTAAACTCGGAACAACAGAATACAGGGCCTCAGCATCACTCTTTCAAGCAAGGTGAATCAAAATATCTAGTATTCATTCTAACTTTGAAAATAATTTAAGTGAAGGCCATTATTATCTATCTTGTGACAGCTAGACTTTGTTTCAGTATTAGAGAAGTAGTAGAGTTTTCAGTTTAAACTTTCAGAATGTACCTTCAGACTTGTTGGCATGTTACAAGTAAACTTGACACCACTGCCTACTGCCAACCTTGTCATAGATTGATTCTTTGGTTATTGTAATTAACAATTAAGGAGCATTTATAAGTAGGAATTTTCTGATAATGCTAGTGGGGTTTGCAATGAACTGTCCTTCAGCTGTTATGCATGCCATAAGAGCTCTGCATATTCTTATGCATACCATAAGAATTGGTTAAAATGGCTATGCAAAAGATTTATGTTTACTTTTAAAGTTACAGTAATAAAAAGCTATTAATGAAATTTAAAAATCAGCTGAACCGAAGAACAAATAGATACAACATAATCCTTTCTTTTCTAAAAGATATCAAGGAGGCCCAAAAGGAAAGCTACTGAAATAGAAAGAGTAAATACAGTACAGCTCGACGTGTTATTAGCCACAGCCAAGTTAAACTGAGAGGAAAATCAAAAGCTTAGTTCCTTATTGGCAAGGTTTTGACGATATTAAGAGCCATGAGCTTCAGCTACATGTGGGTTTTACAGCTGAAAGAACTTCAGTTCATAGTTATAGTCTTAAAAATAAGAGAGGGACTGGATATATATGAATATTTCTCTCAAAACAGACAAGTAATTCTGAGCACTGTGGGAAACAGCATGGTAAAATGAATGACAGTCTTCTCCCAGCTTGAAGTGATGCTTGCTGCAGTTTTCAGGCTTGGAGGAAATATTAATCTGCTCACCAAGGCTACAGAAATGAAGACTTGTTCACACTTACTCATACTGCTCTTTAATTTTAAAGATATTCACTCATTCATATTAACACGTTTTGATTAAATTGTGGTACCTTTCATGCCAGAATGGAATCTTTACAGCATTTTGAATAACAATCTGGGGAAAAAAAACAGTATCTTTTTTGTTTTTTTGCAAAACATGAACAGGAGGAAGACAGAGGGCACTCATGCCACATGATCTGGTCCTTTCCATAGCTGTGATACTTAGTGTGCTTTGAACAATAAAGTGCTCAGTTAATTTTCTCTTCCTTTTGCACTGTTGTTTGTATTATGATGGTGTTCAAATGCTCCGTTACAGTTTCAGAAATTTAATACAATGGATAGATTTCTCATATCATTTAAAAAGTACAGTCCAAACTGTGTTACGCACTGGAGTAGGCAGATGTTTCCCATGGGGCACTTTGGATAATCC
Source organism: Nothura maculosa (assembly GCA_032353885.1). Lineage (NCBI taxonomy): Eukaryota > Metazoa > Chordata > Aves > Tinamiformes > Tinamidae > Nothura > Nothura maculosa. The sequence goes on from JAUBOD010000729.1 coordinate 3,076,719, forward strand.
TCTAATCATTCAGTCACATAAATACACACTGGTCTGCTGCTTAAAGTATTTTTAATACATTTTTTTCAAGTTTTTAATACATTCAGTATTTGTTTTATAGATTATATTTCTAATGAGTGGCTAAAAACATTTTAATTCATTTTAATTGAGACCATGTCACAGAGATTATAAAGCAAATCTTATTTTCACTAGCCTGAGGGTAGGAGCATGTACTTATTTAATCCTATGACATTCCTTTACTTAAAATGTTTCTGCCCATTGGTTAAGTCATCGTAAATGATTATTTCTGGTCTACTACTGCTGTGAGGTAAAGCATATACATTTTAAATATCGTCGCTATGGGACAAGATAGTCTTTTTCTCATGGTTTAGGAAGTGCACAGATTACAAACTGGAATTTCTGTTTTCATCAGATTTTTTTTAGATAGTGATTCAATCATTGGTACAAACTGTGGATCAAAGGATTTGAGTAATTTTGATCTGAGGCAACATAACAAAATTAATTTGCTCAAGTTATCTTATGTAAGTTTATATATGTCAAAAATATTATTCAACTTTAGAAAAGAAAGCCTTGAGCTTAGTGATGAATTCCAACCACAGAAACAGGAGTGAAGTGGATGTATGGATCCACATCCACATACAGTGGATGCACATCTGTATGGATGTGCAATAGTGAATAGTTAACATTAGTAGAGCTATTCAAAATTTTAAGAGCACTTTAGATTGAAATGTTCATAATAATGTGAAGTGCTCTCATGATTTTAAATCACTCTATACTGCAAATCCCCAAATTCCTATTACTGTCAAATTTAATCTTCTCATTTATTATAATCAACATGTTAGTTTAGAAAATTGTTGCAGGGTTTTCTTACTCAGATTCAAAATCTCACTCTAAATATACAGTGAATATTATTCTTAAAGATGCAAAACCAATAATTAGGTGAGTCATACTACCAATGACCTTGATGGAACTTTTAAGATCAGCTAATTCTATGAATTTGTCAGACACTTGTCTATTATGCGAATAAAACAAACTAGAATACACCTGGCTGTTGATTTTTGTTATCACTTGCTAATACAAATATTGGGAACAATCATTATCTAATTAAGTACTTCTTTCTCAATACAAACTTGCAAAAAAAAAGATACACAACAGTTTAACTGGACATGAGCATGTTTAAAACCATGTTTTTTACAAAGAAACTAGAAAAAGCTGCTGCTGGAGAACTGCTCCATTTTATTAAAGCTAATGTATATCTGGGCTACAGTCATAAACACTGAAAATTGGGCTTGGCATCAATTCTTTAGAGTGTATGCCTGCGGTATCTCTTTCTTAAATGGGTTAATCTTTAAAGAGTGCTCAAGGAGCCAGTACTAAAGGCAGAGGATAGCTGCATCTGCACCCTTGCTTCTAAGAAAGGGAAGATGTCTTCTAAATATTTCTCAGTGCAGACTATAGCTCTGCACATATGAAATGGCTGTCACTTTGCAATGATTTAAACAAGTTGCTAACTTGTTAATGCTACAGTTTTAAACTGTCCAATCAATCGGGGTATTTACAGCAGAGATACTGTTAGGCAAGTTTTATTATTTCTATAGGAATTTATGACGAGAAAATCAGTCCTCAACTTTTGCCATTCACTTGACAGTGTGACACTTGGCACTTGACTTAATCTTTTAGAAGTATGAAGACAGAACTGTGCGTCACATGGCAGAAGCTGTTAAGATTGACTCCAGAGGTCATCAACAAAGCAAATCAAGAATTAGCATAGCCATGCAAGGCTGAGTCACAGAGTCACAGAATGGTTGAGGTTGGAAGGGATCTCTAGAGATCATCCAGTCCAACCTTCCTGCTCAAGCAGGGACACCTAGAGCACAAGGCACAGGACAGCACTCTGAGGTCAACTATCCAAACAGTTCTCAATCCATCTCATTCCATGGAGAAAACACAACCCTCTAGCCATCAAGATCTAAAGAAAGGCAATATCCTTTTATCCCAGACAATCAGTGTGGGATGTACCTGTACCATTATGTTTAAATTGTCAGTAAATGGGAAAGGCTCTGAAAAACACACTTGGCTTCATCTGGGGAATCAGTCTCTAACAGTCCAGAGCTACCTTAGGACAGTAACTCAGACCATAAACATTTTTCTGATTCCTTCCTTAAAGTACAAGATTGCTCTTACGTATGTAGCTAGAGTATTTAGGCCAGTACATCATCCACATATGTGCCATCAACAGCACTGAACTAATCTCTTTAGGTTGATCTGAAGACAGGTTTTGTCTTTGGATTGGAGCAGTTGAGAAATGTGACTATAGTTGTATAGCTCAGGGAATAAACTGTAAATAAAGATAAGAAAAATCTACAAAAGGTATTTTTTTCTCTGTTTCTAGCATTTTAGAAGATGAAAATCTGAATAACAATCACCATTCCTTTCTAATTTTATCACAGACTAAAGAAAATACACAGACCGGCAAAAAAATGCTCGAAATGTTACTAGTGGTCCTGAGGCATAGATGGAAAGAAAGCTGAATGGATGTAGAGATTATTAATGGAAAGTTTTGTTTGCTTTCAAGAAGATAATGTTTCCTGGGGAATTATCATCTTGTGTTCTCTTTGTGCAAATAACAATAAAAGGCAGCTGGATTCCACATTTTCTAATGGAAACTAGAAATTTATTATCAGTGAGATTCAGAGCTTATTTATAATTGTGTGCTGTACATCACTGAAAATGCAAGTCACCAACACTCTAAAATTTTGTCCTAGAGACTTTAGCAAAGTAGGTATTCAGCCTCTTGAATCGGAAGAGCTTTTGACATATCTAGGTCCTATTTCCCCAGAACAGCTCCTACTCAGCATCAATAGGCAACTCCATGCAAAGTCCCTAGACAACCTTTAAGGCCTATGCTCATTCCATGATGCTGAAAAGCTGTGAGAAACAAGAAATTATCTAAGTTATGCTGACCTTAACAAGGAAAACAATTTTAGAATGTAATGGTAGTAAAGCATATTGGGAAACTTAGCCAGGATGTAAATGCTGAGTTTAGACACTAACTAGGAGGACTCAGTCAGATTTGATCCTCACTTCATATTCATTGCCAGTAAATTTGTAAGGAATATAACAAATACATAGTGATTTATATAAGATAGGAATGCAATGGAAAAAGCTTATTTTCATGTCTGCATAACTTATTCAATACCTTCATTTACTTTGACAGAATGTGTCTGCATTTCTATGCCTGTGACTGTATTTTTAAGTTATGCTAGCATGTCTTCTATAAGTTTCACTTTTATAACTTGTACTGCATTGCAAACAGAACTGAGGAAGTTTTAATGGATGGTAGGTTCATGAGCATTACCAATGCATGTTCTTCCATCTTCTGCCAGTTTGTAAGGATCTCTGCAGAGACATCTGTAACTCCCTTTAGTGTTCATGCATTTCGCAGTTGAAGAGCATGGTGGACTAACTTCATCTTCACATTCATTGATGTCTGCAAAACAAATACACATTGATCAATAACAGATTATGGAGTGGGGATGGGATCAGATTATGAAGGGGGAGATGTAACTACATTCTTGTATATACCTTCTTTGAGCATTTTTATCATACAATTTTTGTGATGTTGATATTTTGACATTGATATTGCTAAAATTGCTTTTTGTTGTTTGTGTTTAAAATACTGCATTTATTAGCTGTAGTTGAAAATGATTTTTTAAAAAAGAAATATTATTTCGGTAATCTGTCAAAAGATAAAGACTGACTGAATTTTCTATATTGCAAACCATAAACTTTGGGACATCTTCTTCTACATATCTATATACTAATACTCCCAGTACTTCTATCAACTTTATTTATACTGTTCTCTATATAAATAGTGGAAATAAAACTGTCATAATTCAAAGAACTTCTAGGCATGTGTTTGTGATTCAAGGATCCACATTAGCTTTGGGAACAACTCTTATAGCAATATTTTGTATTATCCCTGAAAAATGGTTGTTTCTAGAAGTTATATAAATTCTCTGAAGTGGCAGTATCCTGAGAGAATGAAGAGCAGATGAGCAATTACCCATGTGAAGATGTACAGAAACATATTGTCCCCGAGGCCATTCAAGACCTTTCATTCTCAAATACTTACTATGCAGTGAAATGGCAGTTGGTGTGGAATGCAGGAAAGGAAGTTCTCGATGAGGGAAGAAATACAGCTTTTTTCAAATTTCTGCATCTCTCTTCTTTATCTGTAATGTCTTGGACTAACAGGTAACGTACTTATAGGACTTGATTCCCTAACCTAAACATAAGTGCCTAGTGCTATTTCAGATGCTGCAGGCATTCTCCAGCCATTACAGAAAGGTCCTACAGATAGGTATCATATCTGCCAATGCCTTAGGCTCCTGGCCTTGGAGTGCAGAACAGACTAATTGTTTTAACCCAGTTTTTCCTTCTGGGTTATGTTCCTGTCCTTTCTATCCCTACCCCAATGTTGGACCTGCCTCTTGAGTCTTAGTAGCTCTTCTTGATCAGTACTAGAAACTGACCCTATAAGAGGAGTTTCCTACTGTCTTAGCTTGGTATTAGCACCTAGACCATTTAGGGAAATCCCTGACTGAAAATGGGATCAGACCTAACATTTTCTAAAATTTTAATGCAAATCAATTACCATCACTTACCAAAAGTAACCATCAACTGAGTGTTAAAAGAATAATCATGCATGGAGTAATGGTTAACTTCAGAAACTTTCAGAAACTTCCTTTCTTAACGTAAGACACTGGTGTGTTGTTTTGGATGAAGTTTCCTTATTAAGTATGACCAGATTTAGGACCAGATTTTGGCCATTTTTTGTGAGGTGGAAACCTGCACAGACTTTGCACTGTTATTTAAAATCGCTCTTGAAGCTTGTGTAAACCCATAGTCCTGTAATCTGTTAATTAGCTTGCTAACTAATTTGGCAATCACCAAATAGTGCATGTTAGGTTCTACTAGCCTACCTCAGTGCTCAAGGGGAGTTGTACTCTGTTTAGGTAAAGTAAACAGGGTTATCCAAGAAGTAATGTAATGGAAGGTAGCACAGTCTAGAACTAAATGACTGAATCAATAGAAATGATTTCTGTGAAAGCTAAAGTTAGTAAGCAGGAATTAACAGCTCTCAAATTCCTATGCATTTGCCAACAGGCCACTCTGTCTTTTCCAGAGCAGCGTGTAATTTTGAAACCATCTGCAGAAATGCTAAGCTCTATCCTCCTGATTATATTGCTTGACTTATCCCTAATTTGCTAAACATTTAAAAGAATGGGAACACATTGCACAGACATGCATGGAACAAAGTGCTTTCTACTGTAAAACTGAAGTAGCATCTGCATAAGTGGGTTTTGATGATTTTCTTTTAATAAAGCATTGCTTATTTTATATATGCAGAAGCTTGCTTTCCTGTAGCAGATATACAGTCTTTTGTTTACATTACTGAAAATATTAAAAGAAACTAGGACAAGGAATGATTCATTCATATAACTTATTTATTCAGATTGCTGCCAGAACATTCATCTATAGAAAGATTTTATTATAATTCATTTAATGGCTTTATTTCTTTATATGGTATTCATGTGGGTGGAATTCAGTGGATAAATAGGATCTGAATAAAGGAAAGAGTTGCAAATTTCATTTGACTTTTTCTATACCAGGTATACAATTAGAATGAATAGCTTTCTATTGTGCTGTCACAGAAGTACTGATAAGCAGACTTTATTGAGGATCAGCTGCAGTACTTGCATTCAAATTATTTTTCCACCATCTATAATATATTCCTAAATATGGCCTTTTCAGGCTTCATTTTTTCTCATTTTCTTATAAAGCTGAGCATATTGAGTGTATGTGTGTGTATATATATATGCACATATATATATACACATACATATTATTATACTCCTACACACTTGAAATATGAACAGAGAATTCATCCTTCATAGCTGTGAACAGTGAAAGTCTAATAATGAAACTTTTGCCACACTCTCCTCCTATCCTCTTCTTTTTAACAGTAAAAAGGGGCAAAAAAAGATGACAATAATTAAAATAACAAAGCTGTTCTGTGTAACTGTTGAAATAAAATATTGTTTTAGTTTTAGTGTTTTTTTCTTTTTAACTTCTCTCTAGCTATAGAACTAATTTTTTTTTATAGAAAATATCCTGACAGTTATTTTGGGGGCAAGTGAATTTGGAATGGGAATCATAAGTAATTTGAGTAATTTGCTTAAATTCAGTAATTCAGTGTTTTCTCTTCATGTTTACTTATCTTATTAGGATGATACATGCACTGCCGGAACTGAACTCATTTTGTATCTAGATCATCAATTGAAACAATGCTAGGAAAATGGCTTTTAATGACCATCTGCTTTGCTGTGAAGTGCAATGTAGGAAGAATCAATGTATAGTTCTGATTCTCCTCTTCCTTTTTTTTTTTCCTGCTGTCTATTAATTAACTCATTTTGGCATAATTGCTTAATTTCTAATGAGGTTTTCCTTTCATCCTACTTGCTGAATCCAAATAGGCAGTGATTGAGATAGCAAATTTGGAGCAAGGAAAGTTTCACGTCATCAAGACATCATATCTATTTATCACAGAGGGTTAGGTTAGCTGTCTTCTTAACTAATGAACTATATTCATTTATGTGCAACAGAAGGAAAAGGGACACTTAAGCTCTACATTTCAAGATAAAATAGGAAGGAATTCACTTTTGATCAATTATGCTCCAGCATTTGGAAAAATTAGAAATGAAAAAAACATATAGCTACCTATACAAACAGGAGCCTGAAAGTCCCATGCCTTATTTGTGCAGGTTAATTGTGCTTCTCCTTGCAAGTGAAACCCATATTGACATGAATAAATCACTGCAGATTTTCCAAATTCTGAGCAGTATACAAAATCACCATTTTCTACAGTCTTAGGTGTTCCACATGTTTTCTCTATAAGTAAAAAGAGCATATTAGGAATTTTTAAAATTACCTCCTAATTTACAAAGTGGATACTGTTTTCCCTTATTGCCATAAAATTAACTTCAGTGAAACTATTCACATTCTGGGAAATGATCACAAATTCAGTTGCTCATTTCTGGACAAGGATTAATATAAAATATCTCATAGAATATCTCAGGTTTGACTGTCTGATAATCTTTGTAAGGATGGCATGGCATAAATATCTCTCAGTATGTTCTAAATGGTTCTTAGTCAATATTTTCTGAGAACTCTTGTCCCCATTACCATTATGTCTGGATATCTTACAATCCATTCATCTTTTGTTAGAGTGAACCTAGAAAATGCTTTATTTTTTTAAAGAGTAGGAAAGTGAGAAAGAAGAAAGACCTAGATCCTATTTCTAAGTGACAGAAATTCTAAAGACCTGTTGCAGATCAGGAACTTAAAAACTGCCATAATGGAGGTCAATGCTCTAACTGCTGATTACTCTTCTTGCTGCCAGGAAAGACTGGTAATTAGTCTATTACCTTTCTGAGAGTTTTCTTGCCAAGCTTCTAAGTTCATCCCAGGTATATTGTCACAGTGTTTGAAATCCTCTGGAAACTTTCCAAGTTGAAAAGCATCTACTGGCACTTCAGAAATCCCTGTGTTTTCACAAATCACACGTGACAAAGAATGTTTTCTGAGTTCATGCTTTTGGGCTTCTGTGAAAACATTGTCGTTTTCCCACCAAAATCTGGAGAGATTGTCAGATACATTTGGAAAAGATTAAAGTCAAAGAGCTGAAATTTCTTAAGGCCAAAACTAAGAATTTCACCAAAATTGGTTGCAATAGTAATAAATATAAAAATCCATAGTCTGTGGATTTACATAACCAACTCAAAAGTTGCAAAAGGGTTGGTGTAAGCCTGAGATGCTGGTATCTCAAATGGTATGTTAAGTCAGTTAAATAAAGATATGTTTATTCACACGGAGAGAATTGTTTTTCATTAATTATAAATAGCCACAGAAAGAAGTCACAAAGTGAAATAAAATTTGTATTGGAAGCACTTGTGTTGGAAGCATAATTTTTGCACACCAGACTTCAGTATGCATTTATAGCCACAATTCAAACTGAGAAATTACTGAGAAATAGTGGTGATAGATTTCTGCATACTGTAGCTTTTGAATTCTGTTTGCCATTACAGATTGTTGCTATAAAAACACATATTCCTGAGTGCTTCTTTGTTTAATATGGAGTTCCTCGGAGGAGAACCATATTTATGTTATAAGGCCTGTTTATTATATATTAGATGAAATATATGCATACACACATATCTTTGTGTACATACCTATTTATCTCTGTACATACACACATATCTAAGAATATAAAAGGGCTTAGTAAGAAATGGAGAGGAAGCACTCAAAAGTAAAAAAATGAAAGATAACCAGGATAGTATAACTTTTGTAGCAACCAGACTGTTCAATTAAAGATCACATACAGGAGATCTATTTGTGTCAAATCCATTGATATGTCATAAATGGCAAAAGAATAATTCTAGAGAGATTGACAGCACATCTGCATTAGTAAATTAAACAATGGCAAGTATTGCTAATTTTTTTTAAGACTGTGCAGTACTTAGGCTAATTTGCATTTTCCCAAATGCCAGATAGGTGTTGGGGGGGTCACTTGACCTAGACCTATCTCATTGGACAGTACAGATGTCACCACACTGTACCAGTAGATTTCAGGTTTAATAAAGTACAAGGACAGGTATAGTTTCCCTAATACTGGAGGCACAGGAGGAGGCTTCTAGAAAGGTCTGTTTCTGGAAGGATTTTGTGTCTATGTTCTTATGAAGGGAGAAGGCTGAGAGGGGATATGATTAGCATCTATAAGGTCATGAAGGGAGAATATAGGGAGGAAGGGGCACTAAGCTCTTCGTAGTGGTAGCTTTGACAGGACAAGGAGAAATAAGTATAAGGTGAAACAGAGGAAGTTCCATCTCCATATGAGGAGGAATTTCTTAACAGCGAGCATGACAGAGCCCTGGAACAGGTTGCCCAAAGAGGTTGTGGAGTCTCCTTCTCTGGAGGTCTTCAAAGCCCGTCTGGATGCCATCCTGTGCCACATGCTCTAGGTGTGCCTGATTGAGCAGGAAGGTTGGACTAGATGATTTCTAGATGTCCCTTCCAACCTTACCCATTCTGTGATTCTGTGATGGCAGGAAGAGACCAGCAGCAGCAATATATCCTATGCAAAGCCTGCATATGAGCTCTGCATGCCCCTTTGCAGGGTACCTTGCAGATGAGGTTAAATATATATATATATGCATAGAGACACAACTACATGCATAACCTCTGTGCACAGAATGCTCAGGTAAGCTGTAGAACTTTTGCCCACATACTTAAAATCTTGAGATAAAACAAAGAATCAGAAAGAAAAAAGAAGACAGATAAAAAACATAAAAGCCACTGGAACAGAAATAACTAGTTCCAGATGATTTGACTGAGGTTAAGAAGCAGCTTGGGTTTGGTAATCGGAAAACATTCTTTTTTGTCTGATTACTGAGAAAACATTTTAAAACTATCAGGATGAAGTTCTGTCAGTCAAAAATTCATCTTACTCATGATTTATGAACTTAAACCAGTATTTCAGAAAAAAAAAAAAAACATTTGGAAATTTCTTTTTAATTACATGCTACAAAGTTGCTTGCAAGATTACTAGTGCAGATTTTGCCAAGTATTTAACAAGCCACTGCATTAAAAATGTTAAGACTTCTTACATTCTTACTTTTACTGTGAGGTAACTATAGCATATTGTTACATACATAAATAACCTTTCTTAAATAACTCCTTACAGGAGCCTTTACTGGAGAAGAATAGCACTTCAAACTTAATTTAGCATACACAAGATTTATATTGTAGGCTTGTTTTTTATTATTATTATTTATTATTAGAACAATTCTCACTGAATTAGGATCAACATATTAAAGTAAACTTAAGTTTAATGCTAGAAGTATCACAAGATGCTTCATAGTAGAAGCAAGGCTGGAACAGACCTTGGTAGATCACTCTCCCCCAAGTAGCCTCAGGTATGACTGCATGATTCAGAAGACTTTTGACAGCATTGAAAATGTATTTGGGAAGAACGTTTGTTGTCCATATGATGTGTGCTATTAAGGTGTCATCTTTGCGATTAACATCACTTTTGCTTTTCATTTAGCTAATTATTTAACATCTTTTAATGTTCAGATTTAAACTCTGCCTTAAATGCTTACTTAAATAACAACTTCCTTCCACAACAGTAGCAAGGAAAGGTGCTTTAATGTAACCGAGTATAAAAATGAGATGGACTTAAAACACCAATTCTAGGATAATGTGAGTAATACAATTATCTTCCCATGAAACTCAAGTTACAGTGATAAGTATATGTCAGAAAAACAACAAAAATTGTTATTATTATAATTACTTCCAGCAATAGAAGCAAGGTATAAATTGAATCTTTCATCATTTTGGGCCCTGAGGCCACATTTCTCCTGTCTTGCCAGTGTGCAGCATGGACTGCTGACCATAGTTGTACAGAGCTGGTCACAGGAGATCCTGCCCTGAGTTTGAAGAAACACTTCTGGGAGCCCTGTGATGCCTTGGTTGCCCTAAGGCCACGTACCTGTTGTTTCTACCATCCCTTCTAGGAAGCCAAGTTACAACTCTCTACCTCTCCCATCTGATTTTGCTGTGTCGGATGTAGTGTTCAGGTCCTTCTGGGCAAGGACATAGAGTCCTCATGGATTGTGTTGCTAAAATACGCCTAGTGCTACATCCATCCACACAGGAATGTATTGCTCCCTTACATTGTCATCAGGGATGGAAGACTGGGCATCTCAGTAGCATAAAAATAATCTTCATGGTGCAAATAATTGGTACCATACAGAAAGGAGAATAAGCACCAGATCAGGCAGCAATGCTGGGGCAGCTAAAATGAAATGGGGAAGCTTAAAGCATCTCCTGCCATTTTCCCCATCTTGCTTTATGTTCTAGAAAGTATACTCATAAGTAGAATTGCAACACCTTATACAAACCATTTAACAACATGAATAAACTTACCGATCACCATCCCTTAGTGCTTTCATTTGCTTTCCAATTATACATGCAAACAAGGGGCCAGTTCTAGCATTTGGAAGAAAGTCTTCCACGAGACCACCCAGCCAGACATCAATATTGTTAGGATTATGGTACAATTCTATGATTTTTTCAGTGACTTCTTGGTTACTTATTATTGTATTCAGATCAGCTTCCGTTTCCAGTTTTGGTAAGCCACAGAATTCTCGCCAATCATTATAACCTGTAAATATTATGTGAAAAGGAAGATTAGACACAACTATTAAACATGATATTCAACATTAATAAAATAATATGCACTATATTCTGACAGCCTTCATTACAATTATGAACAGTCATGTCTAAAAATAAGCCTATTAATATTGGTCACATTGACCGGAGAAATGATGACAAGGTCTGAAACTTCAGGATTTATAAATGTGACTTAGTCTGTGCAGGCAAGTGGGGTGAGCTTGACTGGACAAGGAGTCAGAGTCAGAGTGTGAAGAGAAAAGATCAAAGAAAGAGACTCTGCCCCCCATTGTGGGCATTGCTGGCTCTATCAGGAGCTGTGACAGGTTTGTCAAGGTTTTTATTTTTTCATTTATACACAAGAAGAACAGCCCTATGGTAGATGCATCAGGCAGACATTGATATACTCAGTAACATCTTCCTACTAGGCTCCAGATTTAAGAGATTACTTTAGAATTTTGGGGAATATTGTTTTGCCATCAAAGTTAGAAATATCAGCCTTTTACTTTTTTTTTTTTTTTTTTACTTTTTTTACTTTTTAAATTGACTTAATATAATGCTTTGATTATGTTATGTTCCAAATATAAGTAGTACTTGGTTGGAAGAAAATTTAGAAAAAAGTTATTAGTTGGAAGAAGATTTAGAAAAAAAGCAATAGACCTGGGAGTCCATGATCTCGGCCGCGCTGTAAGTTTAATGATGCTAAATCAAGTGTACCATTATTGGACAGCACAAACAGTTTTTCTGTTAACTCTTCATTTAACAGTTGATCTTGCACTTGTAGTTTTGCTGAACGTGCTAGAAGACCCCTTAGCAAAGGATCCAAGCCTCCTTTAAACACACACAAAAATATAATCTTACAACATATATGAAAATGATTATAACTTCCTTATCGAATATTAATGCATGTAGACATCTGTTTTTAATTATTGGCTCCATTTGAACATATGTAAAGAATAGGCTGCAGGTTAAAATAGACATAAAAATGATAGGAAAAGGTTCCATCTGCTGTGTGAGCTGTTCCTAGCAAATAATATCCGCCCGATTGAGAAAACTAGATAACAAAAACTTATTGTTTCATTTCATCTTAATTATCTGGAACCTGTTCAACAAGCTAAATCAGTGACACAATTAAACAAATTTTCCTAGTTTAAGATAAATAACTTTGAAAAATACTTTAATATTATGGAAAAAAAAGTCTAAATAAAACCATACCTTCTTTAATGAGTCTCCAGGGACTAAAGAAAACTTCATGCAAAAGAAGATTTGGGAGTTCTGGATCCTCTAAATACTGTGCATTCAACCTCTTTACTATGGGTTGAATAGTTGCATGACCAAAACGAAAAGCAGCTGTTGAAAATATGTTAGAAACTGTAGGATTTACTGTGGGATCATAACCTCTGTAAAGGCCAATATACTGATTAAAAGCATCTGGACCAATGATTTTGGGAATGTAATCTCTTAAAGTAATAATCTGCAAGAAAAAAAAAAAGAAACTTTTATCATTCAATATTTTGTGGGTGAATAATAATGCTTCCCATGTGCAGAATGAGATTTTCTTCCTTTATTTATCTCCAAGCATTTGGCATGACTAGCAGCAGTGTTCGACAGAAAATAATTTTGCTCTTCCTCTTGCAGTAAGGACACAAATGACTCAAGAGCACCCATGGCAGGGCTCAGCCCATGTCGTAATCAGGCTCCTTTACGCCTCTGCTCTAAGCATCCTGGGTAGATGCCAACAGGGATGGCATTACAATCTCTATTCCAAGGATAATCCAACTCACAGAAGCTGCTCCCAGACTTAAAATGTGGGTTATGGCAGCATAAACTATAATGGCCTTTAAAAAGTCAATGAAAGCATGAGTTACTATGAAATCTTTCATGAACGGTTATTGATATAAACAGTTCTGTTTTCGGTCGCGTATTTCTAACACAAATCCTCTTTACTGAATATTAAAAATAACTAGTCTTTACCCAGTGCTCAAAATCTCTTGGTAGACATTTAAGGCAGAGCTCTAGGCAATTGATAGGCTTCTGAAAAACTAACCTAAACATTGAAAATGCTGATAAATACTTTCTATTGAATATTTTTAGAATATAGTAGCATTACAGAAACATATGCAAAGAAAAAAAAACGTGTAAGTAATCCTGAACAAAAAAAAGTGCAAGATGATTCAACATACTGACTAAAATGAAAGTGAATTATAAGTTAAGGAATACATCAAACTTAATTAAGCAGGCTTAATTTTGGAACAGGCTGCCCAGAGAGGTTGTGGAGTCTCCTTCTTTGGAGATCTTTAAAACCCGCCTGGATGCAGCCCT
>JAUBOD010000729.1:3090435-3104231 GCA_032353885.1 Nothura maculosa
TAGGTGACCCTGCGTGTGCAGGGGGATTGGACTAGATGACCTCTGAGGTCCCTTCCAACCTTAAGCATTCTATGATTCTATGATTCTAAGCATAGTGGGAATATGAAGCATAATGAGTGCAACAAAATACATTAGAGATTCAATGTAAAATGAGATAAAATATACATAAAAAAGGAATTTTGATTTTTATATAGTGCATATTGAAAATCTTACTGGCAAAAAATGACCTTATCAGAAACTTCTTCTGTTATTTTAGGCATGATGCAGAGACAAGCATGGCCCTGTATAATTCACTGGTTTTTCTTAGAGAAGAGAGGAAACACAACCTACTTATGTTTTCAGTTATTCTAGATTAGGTTCATACAGTGAACAAAATACATGAAAGACATTGGTTAAAATTCCATTTACAACTCTTCAAATATACCATACAAAAAAAATCATAATCACTGGAAATTAATACTGACACTATCATTTGAAAATCTAACATTTTGTTACATTCTTAAAGGTTTTGGCAAGACATCAGCTCTTTCTATTTTGAGATTTACTTTTTATGGAGTTGGTATATAAAACTGTTGAGTCACTACAATATCTGATATATTGGTATATCGACTTTTACATGCAACTTTGGGATATTTGTGACTTGGAAGCAACATCAAGGCAGATGTACCCACAAACTTAGGAAAAGAAAAAGAGGGGGAAAAAAAGTGAAGCACTTCGTTGACATTATCCTAGCAAGATGGAATAGGCTGCAGATGGATGCAGAGGCTATAAATATGACCAGGTCAGCCCTGGACACAGACTGATGTGACATTCTGATGTGACTCTTGTTATTTTTTTTACTCATTATAAATGAAATTCCAAGTTAAGCAACTCATAAAGGCCAGTTTCCCTGAAATTAAGGGTATTTCATATTTTCTATTTACTCCAGAGGCAAGATCTTAATTTCTCATTCCCTGTCAGGAGTCATTAGTTAAAAATATTTAAAGGTCAATGGGCCAAAGTGAGTCTTATGCCTGCTTTGTGCTCAAAGATGCTCAGGTTTGATTAAAGAAAGAAAAGGTATAGAAACTTTTAATGTTATTGAAGTTATATCAAGCAGAGGTGATTTTTATAAAATACGGACTGAAGCAAAAAGAATCTGGAGTCTAGTGTAGAATCACATCAAAACAAAACAAAACAAAGCAAAACAAAATAAAAACAAAGTAGCACACTGTAACACCTATTTTTGCCTAGAAGTGGTAGGACTTCTCAATTTCCTTTGCTTTGATTTGTCTGTACAAATTCAAGGAAAGGCTCATTGCAAAAGTTCTCATAACTGATACATAAGGTTTTAAGAAGATGTAAACAGCTGACAAATAGAATTATTTCTATTGAAATTCTTCTGATGGCACTCCTTACTCTCAAAGTATTATTTAAAAGTTTGTTTCATTTTATATTTTGCATAAATATAAAGATGCATTTCATAGCATCAATTCCAAACACTCAAAGACTCTAATGAAGAAGTTCATTTTAAACAATATTGCCAATATTTCTACTGTTTGAAGAGAACCACCAATTTGTACAACCTGGTAAAAAAAGGATGAAAATTGGTCATTGTTCTTTGAATGCATATCATGTGATTAGCATTTGGATTACTTTAGCAATGTATATGACTAACTAATAAAAGAGAAAGAGTGTTTCAATATACTAATTCATTCATATCAGAGAAAACCTTTCCTATCAAATCAGCCAATTTCTGGGTAAGACAAAAGCAGAGTGATACCAAACTGCTAGAAAAATCTTTCTACACAATTTATACTGAATCATATATGCATTGTGAATAGAAAGGCAACAGAACCCTAGCTTGCAACGTTCTATATGCTTTTCCCCCTCTATTTTGCCTACATTGTTGTGATTTATTTAAAAGAAAACAGCTATAAACTATTTATTTCAGAGAACACAAAAGTAGGTGTTTTGATTCTGTTTTCTCAGGTCCTAGAAGACACAACAAAAACAAGGTGTCAATGTCATTTCAGTTAGTAAATAACAATGAAAAATCTTTTTGCATAAAACGCTGTGAACTGGGATGCAATGGTAATGGTTCTATAGTTAAGCATGTGGTTCATATAAAATGCAAAGAGAAAATTGATCCCTCTTGTGACATAGATAAATTACTACCTATCAAGGAAATATGCCTACAAGTGTACTATTCCTGTAATGACTACAATGCCCCCCCAATCAGTTTTGTCCAGGATATCAACAGACATTTGCTATGTGTTTAGTAACTTTGTCAAGTTTGTATTATCAGATACTTGTCACCAGAGCTATTTATACTACAGAAAAAGCAGCTAAGAGGAAAAATATCATCTAGGGACGTATTTTTTGATTTTCCTTATTCCAGGAAGAAGGAAAGGCTTTTTGTTCGATTCTCTATAATTACACACCCACCAGCACTTCAAAGCATTCATTGGAAAAGAGAGAATTTTAGGAATGTGTAGCTACTGAAACATTTTTTTTAGTGGATATGTAAAGTAACTTAAACTAGAGCTGTCATTAATGTGGTGGTTATCATACCATGCTAATAGAGATACTCCAATTACATCTTTTGAATGAGTGCTTCTGCACCAGCTAGATATAATTCAGGCACATTTCTAATGAGCCACAAGCAAATCTCATTAGTGTGTGATACCGGTAGAGATAATGAGTAGACCAGATTCACATAGAGTATTGCCTTGCACAAACCGTGTTACTGGAAAGGAATCTAAAATATTTAAATGCATAGAGATCTACTTTTGGATTTATTCTTTTCTTCTAGCAGGTGTTAACAGACATTCCAACCTAGCAATGCAATTATTTTAATGCAATCAACCCATTTACAGCAGAGGAGCTCACATGGTTAGAGTCAAGAAAAGAGGAAAAAAATAGCCAAATTTTTCAAAAGGACTGACTAAATATAATTAAATGAGATGTGTTACTTTTCTAAAATTACTTGGCTTTAAGGAAAAATAGCA
This sequence comes from Nothura maculosa, assembly GCA_032353885.1. Taxonomy (NCBI): domain Eukaryota; kingdom Metazoa; phylum Chordata; class Aves; order Tinamiformes; family Tinamidae; genus Nothura; species Nothura maculosa. The sequence goes on from JAUBOD010000729.1 coordinate 3,093,426, forward strand.
GCATGCAAGAGAAAGAAGTTGGTTTCTTAAAGGGTATGTTCTGCATTTTCTGCTGATTAAGACTTGTATCAGAAGAAGGGAAAAGATTTTTGTCATAATAGTGACAAAATAATTCCTTCTCCTGCCTCAGCTTTTCTTACAAAAGAGCCTCTGTTTGGTTGCAGTGGGTATCAGCATTGGGAGGGGAGGGGGATCCACTCTGGAGAGTCCCATGGAGTGACTGTGCATTTCCCGCAGCAGATTGGGTTCTGATCTGAGAGGAAACATCCCATGTGTCACTGGAAGTGTCCCCAGGCCACGCTGCTCCTGGAGCTGGTGGCCTCCAGCACTGCAAGCCAGCAGGATGCAGTGCTGGCAAATACCCAGGGGAACAAATATTTGGGGGATCAGATTCAGAGTGCAGAGGCAGCTGCATAAGCAGCATTTATAGGGCCTTGTAACTTGATAAATGTTTAAATTAAGCTTTTACGTTTTCTCAGAATACTTCATCCCTCTTTCTTTAATAATAATAAAAAAATCAGTGTGCTGAATTAATTTTAAGATATACTTGATTTAAAGTAAATTTTATAAGAGGAATTTCATTGAATGTGTTCATTCTGGTTCAGTTATGATAGGAATAGTATGGTTCATGTGGAGATCTGTAGGAACAGAAGCTGTTCACACTGAATATATGAGCTTTAGCTGAGAAGAAAAAGAAGTTTGGATAACTATTTTGGGAAAAAATATGAAAATGCTGAGGATAAAGGGATTTTTCCATTCAGTGGTTTAATATAAACATTTGTATGAATCCTTTAATTTTCACCACAATGTCTCCCTCTCAGGAGTCCAGAGCAGCCCCTGAAGTTTATATATTAACATGGCATTGAGAATTCCACGGACAATTTTCACAGGAAGTTATTTGGTTATATAATAGCTAGGAGAAAGTAAACATCTTGTACACTATATAAATAGAGAGATGTTACTTTTTACTTGTTTTCTTTACCAAAAATACTACAAAGAACTGCATCTTAAACGGTCTCTTTAGACTTCAGGAGCCTGGATAGATGGGAGACGTCTGAAGAAAGATGAAGTAGGATAGAAACTGTCATCAAGGTCAAAGTGCTGAGGTCTGGGATCTGAGCTGAATTTTGGACAGGAGAATTGCATTCACAAAACTGGGGAACAGAATGAACTCTTAAAATGCCAAATTTATAGGTCAGAAAAAGATGACAAGGAAAAGGAAAATATGATGTCGAAACCACCCATGGAAACATATTTAATGTTTTGTAATAGGTTCTGTTCTAACAATTCTCCTTGCAAAATATTTACAGGCAAATAATCAGCCAACCTGGTGTAGAGCACCAACAATTTTCCGTGCTTCTTGGTACACGGTCTCAGCATTCCAGTGTCTGTTCATGCTTTTCAGGGCTCGGGCCACGCGGTTGTGCTCCCTCAGCCAGAGCGTGTGCATGGCCGCCAGCGAGATGACCTCGTTTGATCGGCTTTCCCCGGCCAGGAAGCACTCAATTCTCTCACTGTAACTCGCATTGGGGTCTTGTGCACAAGGGGATGGGATCAGGTCTACAAAAGGCAGGTATGCCCTGTTGTTATCATCATATTTCAAATTTACTCTAAGAAGGCCTTCTCCACTTGTCAGGTTCCTGATCTTGCCTTCAGTAGCAGGTGTACTGCCATAGACAGTAGAAGCATCAAGAAAAGAAGTTAAGCCATTAATCTGTTGCCTTGGGTTTAACGCTGTTAGATTTCCAAAGAGAATAGTGTGGTCACCAGTGCCGCATGCAGGAGATGAACGGTAAAAGGGCAGGCAATCCATCCCGTTGGGTAATGTATCATTTGTGGTTACCTGTGGAATAAAGACAAGTGAAGGAAACAGACCTGTGGATGTTGAGTTAGGACTCATTTGAAAATTTCCACTCTTTGCTTCAGATTTGCGTTGTGCAGGTTTTATCTTTCACAACAACATTTTCTAAGCTTTCTAATGTTTTTTTTCTTTCTCTCTTGGATTTAAGTAAAAAGATGATTTAACCATATTTAAGCAAAGACAGAAATAAAAAAAAGCAAAAGGAAACAAATATCTGTCATAAAAAAACAAGTTACTATAAGGCCTTTTGCACATTTCTACATGTAGATCAGCCTAGCCTCCCAATTAAAATTCATAACGGAAGGTATCACAAAGAAGACGTGAACATCTGGTCAAATTATGTTCTCCTGAATACCAAGTGGAACAGTAGGTTTACGTGTGTATATAAAAATATAATGAAGGGTTTTTCTGTTTGCAGAAGCACTTTGTAAAAATCTTTGTTTCAGTACACAAATTGATCTCAGTTTCCTAAGATAAAAAAGACATATGCAATTATTCACTCTGCTTTTCTGCTAGTCCTTCACCAACATTCCCCCACATAATTTTACACGGACAGCTGTCTTACATGCTGGCAATCTTTATAAAATCACCAAGTCTGCCTAAAGTCATCCCCAAATGAGAGATGGCAAGTCCTTTATCAGTTTGGCCTGCACGTGGACAAGGGGCTGAGGCCAAGTGGTTATCGGGCATTGCATGTCAGTCGGCAAGGATGCAGAATGGAGGTAAAGGGAGTGGGACACACCTAAGAGGTTAAGAAAAAGAATCTTGAATACGGGTAACAGTGTTAGGAGGGAACATAGTGCTAACCTGAAAGCTAGAAGTTTTACAGCAGGATTGAAAATACAATGCAAATAAGTCAAGAGGTGTAGAGAGGTGAGCAGAGATATTGGAAGAGAAGAGAAAATGCAGTGGAAGAAATGTTTTCTTCACATTGTAGGATATTCAAGAAGGAAACAGATCAGCAAGACTATTTTAGTTCATCACTAAACTACATTCTATCTGCATTCTCTAACATAGACTTTGACTTTGTGAACTCCGATTGACTTCATGAACTCTGTCATCCTGAAAACCACATTATTTCTAAATCCTAACAATACATGAATGTGCACCCATAATGGGACATAAAAATGTGTATGTTTAAAGAGTTAAACAAAAAGATTAATCTGAGTTAAAAATGTAATAAAAATCATAGAGTCTTGAGTTTCAGAGAATATTCAATGTTTCCTTATCCATTGATATATATGAAATATATAAAGTTACTAAAGTTGCAGAAATAGTTTAAAAAAGTTACTCAAACATTTGACTAAGAGAAAATGATTCTGTTTTGTACAGACACCTGATCTAATCCTTGTTCTTTCTATTCTGTCTGCTTGCTCTTCATTTTTGAAAACTCTTGGGCTGAAGAGACTGAATACCACAGATGTTAAATAAAAAGATGTAATCTCTTCTTCATACTTTTAACAATTTAGCCTGTGAAGATAGAACAGTCACCAAATAGGAGTTAAAAAAATCAAGATAACGTAGGAATGGAATTCAAGAGCTTCATTTAATAACATAATGCCCCTATACTTTATACCAAATAATAGTTTCTTTTTACAGAGAATGCATGATAGTAGGGATTGGTAACAAGAAATTCTTTAGTTAAGAAAGGGTCTCATTTGTATTTCAAGCATTGCTTGGTAAACAAATTCTGTATTTTTTTCACTAATTAGTCTTGAATATTTTTTAAGGAAACATGTACCTTATTTTGCTTTTTATTACTTTCACTTGTTACTGAAATTAATAATTTTTCTGTCTTGTATTTTCCAGTTAGTGTTTATTAATAAGTCTCTTGCTGTAACTCTGGCTTCTTCCTCCCTTCATCTGGAAATGTGAGTTAAAAGCTCTTCTCTCATGAAGAATATAGTTTCCCTGAATCTGTCAGGCACAAAATGTTGTTAGTTTGGTGCCTCCTGCTTCTAGTTATCAGGAAAGCCTGGATAGTAGTATCTCTGAGAAAAAAAAAATCTATGTGCTGCCTTTAAGACATTGAACAGAGAATCCAATAACAAAACATATCAACAGAAAAAGAAGTTCATGGTGACCAATTTTTGGTTAACTGCAATTTTAATTCAAATCATTTTGTCCCCCAGTGGAGAAAAACAGCAGTAATGAAAGACCAGCAGAACTGCATAATGTAGCCCTTTTCTTCTTCATGGGATAAGTAGTGTGCAGCCAGCAGCTGAATGTGTAAATGAGAGGTTTACTATGTTATTATTCAGATGGCATCAAAAACAACCTGAGAAGAAAATATCTTTTTTTCCTGCTGACATGGAATAGAATAGAATAGAATGGAATAGAATAGAATAGAATCATATTTTTTCTCCAAAACTAATAAATAATATTCATTTTTTATTTGCCTTGTATCATTCTAGGAGAAAAAAAAACCACACACACACAAAAAATCCCTCTTGGGCTACAATATCTTTCATAGATAGCCTCACACTGATTTAAATTGTTATTATATACACACAGTAGAACCTGCTTATGGTGAAATTCTTTTGATGTGTAGCAAAATGAGAAGCAATAATTGTTTCAGTGCTCCACAATGTCTAAATTGTTATTTCAGTAAAGAAAATCCTTTGGTACTGTGAATTTATTCTGTGGGAAATGGTCTCCTTGTTTTTACATGGAATTATGGCTTAAAAAAAAAAGTTGATGGCTTATGAAATTTTGCCAGCAAGGAAAACATAAATCTATATTCATGCTAGTGAAATTCAGAGAAGAGTCAATGGCCTCATCTGACAGTGAGTTGCTCAGAAATACAATAGGAGAGTATTCACTTTAGTGGTTGTTGAACACAAGCAGCCTGATCCATCTGTAGCTTAGACAGTAACCTATCATGTTACATGTCATTTTTTGCAAGTCACATTTCTGTGGCTCTGTTTCTTTACCACCTTTTTGTATTTGAGCTATTTTGATTGAAAGTTTTTCAGGATTGTATCTGACAATGGGTTTGTGCCTATCTTTATGTCAGCAGTGTAATTAATAGTGTATAAAGACAGTAGCTCTCACATGGAAGTCTTTCTAATGCTTTGTTATGTCTCAGCACTAACGTGAAATAATCATCTGAGGAATGACAAACTATCTCTTCATTCCAGTTGCATGTGTCAGGCTGCTGTGAAAAAAAAAGTACAAAATAAAACTAGTGCTTTTTCATTATTTTTTCATATGGAAGGATTCCAAACAGATAGAGAAAATGGTTGTTCATTCTATACCAGAAGCTACAGGCTTGATGCAAGAACTGCTGGGTGGAACTCTATAGCCTTTATTATGAAAATGGCCATAATACAAAATCATCATGATTCCTGCCAACCTATGAATCATTTACCTATATTTGTTATAAATATTAATATACTACTGCAACTTCCAACCCTCCATGTATTGCACTGACTCAGAACATTTTTTTCCAGACAGCTTCCAATAGCAAAAGAAACATCTTTTTCTCAGCAACCCCCCCAGGGAGGGCTTGTGGTGCCAAGCAGCACTGTCCTCCTCTGTGGATGAATTCTCCCTTGGGTGCTGCCATTTTAGGAATACAGAATGAGAGCAAATTGCAGCTTCCATGTTTATATTGATGAATAATATGCTATTGACTTCACTGTCTTTGGAAACTAGCCGCTGTTTCTTTCTATTCAAAATAAAAAGGTAACTGTTGTTGTTTTCCAAATATTTATTAAACAAGTAGAAATGAACAATTTAATCTACTTAAAATTTCAAGAGAAAATCAATTCTATGGGGAATTATTATTAGCTCTTTGCTTCAGTGTTTAAAAAATACTTCCTTTAGTTACACTACCACTTCTTTCTTTTTTTTATCACAGTGTTTTTTCTTTGTCTTTGACAAAAGCAGTCATGAAGTACTTGACATATAATATGATAAAAGCAAAAGAGCATCCGTCTTCATATGCCCCTCTTTAAGCTCTGAATAATGAAATAAAAAGAAATAGAACTAACTCAGAGCTGTGGTCAAGTAATTGATCCTGAAGTTGGAAAATTCATCATTAACTTAAAGCCTCATGTCTGAACTTCTTTATTAGGACTCCCTCAGAGCTGTTCTGAGTATCAGACACTTGTAAGCTCCCGAATGGTCTTTCTTGAGACCATTCAGTGCTAGGCTGCTGCTGAGCAGGAACATTTCCTAGGCTGTTGGGCATGTACTACATGTACTACAGGCCTTCAGCAGCACCCTTGAAATTCCCCCTATGATGAACCTCTTTGCAACTCCAAGATAGAGACTGCAAATATAGCCCATATTTAGAGCACTGAAGAGCCCATATTTAGAGCCCATATTTAGAGCACACTTATATGCCAGGGTAATCTATGCAGCTTTCTTCTTTTTGTATCGCAGCAATGCTGCCACATGAATGTTAGCTTCCTTCTTAGGCATTCCCTTAAGTAGCCTGCTTATTAGGTAGATGGTATTTCCAGGCAGTGTGAACTAGTCAGGATTCAATGACTAGACTGTTATAATCCTTGTGATTATCACCTTATTCAAGTTATGGACAATTAAATGAGTCTGCTCTCAATATCACAATCTATTTAGCAATAAAATGTGGCTTTTTGTACTTAAAATTCAATACCAATCACTTTCTTTCAAAGAAAAAATGTTATAAATATAAAATATAAAGCTTTGAAAATTACTTCATTTTTCTATCTCAGTTTAATGAGGACATTTATGTTTTCTTAAATGGGAGACAAGGCATGACCACATTTTATCATATGGCGGAGGCACTCTCCACATCACTCCTCACATTACATAAAACCTGTAGGACTTCTGCTCTAGCATCTCAAAATGTAACTTTGTGAATGAGAGAGTTTCCAAGGATGTTGCTTAACACCATAAATAGTAAATAATTTCTTATTCCAGATGGAAATTTGAGACAAATAGCACCTCAAAGATTTTTGTCAGGACCGTGGAAGAATTTTTGTTACTAGGACTGTGGTAGCTAAACCAAGTTATCCAGCTGCTGTAACACATAATACTTCCAATGTGCCCTGAAAATATGGTTCTTTAACAGGTCTATGTTCTTTCTAAATGCTCTCAAGCCATGCTCAGTAACCTTTCAAAAGTCCATATCTCCTGGGTAAGAGCTAATAAATTTACCATGCCTATAGCAAAACTGCAGAAAGTCTTTAGCTTCACTTAGTTATCTTTGTGGTTTTAATTCTCTAACCAAGTAGAAGACAACATAGGATCCAGTTCTGTTCCTATTAGTGTTCACAGAATATTTTCTTTTAAGTTTAATGGAAATGGAATGAGGAACTTAAGGCAAAAATGAGAGCATGGATACATTTGTCGATACCATTTTGCAATTTTCTACTGTGACTTAGTCGATACTGTGACTGAATCTATATCATCCTCTGGCTTCAACAGATACAGAAGCTGCTCAATAATCGAGTTCCAGCTTGATTTCCTACTGAGGAAAGTAATTGCTGGATAGAAATTGGGGCATTGGCCCAAGTACCAAAATTGGCATGGTCTTAACACAGCATGAGGAGGCGGACAGGATGCTGCACAAAAAAAACCCAAACTTCTTGGTGTGATAAAGATGTGGTTTGATTTTGCTACTTGCTTTCTATGCAAAAGAATGAGAATACTTATAAATTAATCAGAGAAGAATATGGGATCCTATATTTATGCCAGTTTATGTTTTTCTAGTCCAATAACAGGCTTTGAATTCATGCCTTCTATCTACACAAAGCAAGGATGCAATATGTATGTGTCAGCAACCCCCTGAAGAGTATTTTATACATATATTGAAAAGATTTCTCTTTTCAAAAGTTTTTATTAGCTGCTGGAAATATCTATTCTTTCACTGAGTAAAGTTAAGATCCCTTCACTTTTTCAAGTTGGCAATTTAGAAACAGAATTATTTATAACTACTTGCCTATTTTCCTCAATGGAACTCAAAACCTTGAAGCATGAGAACAATAATATTTTTTTTCCTAGGGTAACAAGATTTCTCTGCAAAATAAAAATGAGAGATGGAAAAGTATGATATTTTTACTAAATACTTTAGCTATATATTTTTTTTCTGAACATGGAGAAACTTATTTATTTCTCCAAAACAGTTTAGCTTCATTTAGTAACTGCCTTGGGTGGCAATATTTCTAGCACTTCCTGCTTTATTATTTCTGGATGACTTATCTTTATTATTATTATTTGTACAGATATTTCAGTGTATGTATATCACTAATGTATTTTCCATTATTCATCTGTTAAAGACTGGAGTTTCTTGTGAACAAATGCATTTAAATCTTACCTGTATTGGAAAGCAGGGATTTTGCTTTTCACATGTCATCTGGCACTCCATTCCAGTTAGAAAGGTAGTTCTACTTGTGCTTTGAGGTGTGAATGCAATGTCGTGATCTATATATTGTCCCCAGACCATAATAATATCAGAATATAGGTTGTCTTCAGTAACAGCCTCATTGGATGCATGAATAATTTTCCTCGTCACTTCACGAACCTGGGAAAAGGAATTAATTTACTTTGACTGGCAGGTAGTATTTACCTCTCACAAAATGATAAAGCACTGAAAAGCAGGTGGAGCAATGATAAAAGCTCTCTTTTTTTTTCCTTGGGATACATTTTGTTGCAGAGTACTTTTAATGGCTTGCTTAAAAAACAAAAACAAAGACACCCTACTGCTCTGACAGGCTTGTATTTCTGTTCAGAAGCAGAGGTATCAGTGCCATGGACAGATTCAAAGATATTTCAGCTGAATTTTTCTATATATTTGCCAAATGAGCATTGTATCTTTGATGTGTTCTTTTTCACAGAATTTGAAAAATCATGTATTTATTTTGGACTGTCTAAAAGTTTTCTTTCCGTTTATTCTGTTTTCTGTTCATTTGGACTCTGTTTGCAGGGCAATCTGAATTCAGTGGAGATGGACAGCAGCTCCTTTCTGCTCCACACATAAATCGAGTAGCTACTTCAAACCTGGAGAAGATGGACTAGACTACAAATGAATAGCTGCTGAAACTCTGCTTAATTTTCCCAGGTAGATAGAAACCAGAACATGTTTTATAGCCTTTCTGTGAACACAGAGATGTAGATAAGGGGCAGCATGTGTAGCCAACATACACTAATAAGCAATCTAAACCAAAATCAGCAGTCAGTGCATGCTGACAAGTGTGGTCGTAATTTGGGGGTTCCTCCTTCATGCTGCAAAATTCCTTTATATAGAGCAGGTGACTTAGGAGCCAAGCAGTTCAAAGGGCAGCACATACACTAATGTATGTGTACTTCAGAGCCTATCATACTTAGAAGAGATATATAGTGAAAATACAAGGCAAGAGCAGTTGAATAGATTTGGACAAGGGGCATCATAGGACTCTTTAGGAACGTCCGGCTTTATACTGATATACACAAGAGTGAATATGCATGGCACCATGGAGCACATCAGAAATACCAAGCCTTGTATCAGTGTTTGAATAGGTTCAGTGATCACAAATCACAAAATTTCTGCTTGCAATTGGTAAGATATTCTTATCACTATTATTTTGTACAGCTACACTGTCATAATACTGCTTTATAATAATCCTCACACTATCTCTTATTTTCACATTATTTGTATGATGACGTTTAAAGAAAATATGTGGATAGCTAAAAATACCAAAATAACCTAGCTTTGAAAATGAGGAAAAATAGATAATAGGATATACATCATCAATTTTATACTAACTTATTTTAAAATATAGCAGGGAGGTATGCTGATACAATGCAAAAAATATGATCATCTTCTTGCAGTGAGATAAATTCTTGTTCAGTGTGTTTCACTTCACCAGCACACACCAAAATGAATCTAGAAATAGACAGTTTGTACCATCATCTGTGAAGCTACTGGGAAAATTTCAGATTTTCCTCTCTGAGCACTGTACTGGGCAACTCTAGACATAATGGTATTTCATAAGGAACAGGAGTTAGAAGTGACATTAATATTGAATTCTTTTTCATTCTTATTAAATATATGGTGGTTAAACCAGCAAGATCTTGTGAATTCATGAAAAGTCTTGTTGCAAAGCAGTGACAAGAAACCAGAAATAGCAAAAAAAAACCAGCCCAAATCTTTGTATACTGAGAATTTTTCACCCATTTTCCAATGTGGATGTTTTTGTTCAAATTTCCCTTAGCAGCAGTGTTATTATTTTATAACTGTATGATTCTATAAAATCCATATATACTAAAATGTCTTGTTAGTTCAGTAACTTGAGTCATCTAAAAAGTAAAATTATGATTTCATAGCAATACTTGTTCAGCTAACCAAGAATGCAAGATCATATAGCTACTCACATGCGTGCACTTTGATTAGTATATATACGGTTAACACCCACAATGAGTGGGGGGACTGTGACTAAATCTCCTCCCACTTTCTGAAACCTCTTTTTGCTTTCCCTAGGCTGAGCAGTCATTATTCCTGATTTGTGGACTGTGCCATCACTGGTCCCCCAGGGCAGGACATGCTCCTGGTTCATGCTCAACTTGCTCTCCACCAAGGCCCTTTCCAATAAAGCTGCTCCCAATGTTGAGTGCCCTGTCTGCACATAAATGTTTGTGTATGGTGTCACATGGTAGCTGAGTTTACACTCAGTGTTTCGGTTGACCTCACAGTGCTGTGTCTCACCGGGGGCAGTGGGACTCCATTGTAGAGGGCATCAGGGTTCCATCCTCGGGGCTGCCCCAGTCCATCTTCATAGGATGGTGGGAGCCATCTTGCTAAGGCTGTGTTGGATGCTCCCCATCTAGGATGTTCTCTGGAAAGACAGATAAAAGAATGAATGAATGAAAGGATAAAAGAGGAAGGAAGGAAGGGAAGGGAGGAAGGGAAGGAAGGGAAGGAAGGGAAGGGAAGGAAGGGAAGGAAGGGAAGGAAGGGAAGGAAGGGAAGGAAGGGAAGG
>JAUBOD010000729.1:3104331-3117556 GCA_032353885.1 Nothura maculosa
GAAGGGAGGAAGGGAGGAAGGGAGGAAGGGAGGAAGGGAGGAAGGAAGGAAGGAAGGAAGGAAGGAAGGAAGGAAGGGAGAGAAAATGAGTTCCATAAAGCTCTGAATAGAAAATAATTAATGTCAGATGACAATTTCCTTTGCAATAAGATTATGTTTTTGAACAGACATGAAATACTAGTCGTCATGTTCATGTCAATCAGAGACAAAATGAAGGCAAAGCAGATTTAAACTATATAGAAATACTACTATCTGTCTTATGTTTCTAATATAGACTAGTTACCTTTGGGTATCTTTGAGGCACTTGCCTACATACTGACAGAGTCTTCCTTCTTTGGAAAACTAAATATATAGCTAAGCTCTCTTGTTGGCATTTGTTAATACACTTTTATTTAGAACAGTAGCAAATGAAGACCTAAGGAAATATGGAACCTAGAAGGAAAGCAAAGAAAGCTTAAAAGAAAAATGGATATTAATCATACAGAAGTAATGATTTAACAAACTGTTAGGAGAAGGACTGAGGAAAGTGGAATGTTGATTTATATTGCCAAAGTCAGTCACAATGCTTCCTCAGGTTGAATCTGTTCTATTAACTTGGTACAGTGTTTATGCACAAAGCAAAGCAGTGGCATGGTTTGTATGCCACTATGCCAACTATGATAATCTGGCTTTTTTTTTGGCTCAGACCAGCTAGAATTCCTCTGAACAGCACCTGTCTGTGCACATCTTGGGGTTAGTGCCTGCCAGCTTGCCAGTCTCCACTCAGAGACTGTCATGAACAGTCCAAGAACAGTCTACTTCTGTCATGAACATTCCTAATGCATTTGTTTTCTAATAAGAGAATATGTGACCTGTTAAATATATTTCATAATTTCTAAATATACATTAAGACTAAAAATAATGTTATTTTAACAATGCACCTAGTGGACCAGTGTTGTAAATGGAGATGCGAAAGAACTAGAAAACCAGTTAGCAGAACACACACATTACCCATCTATGGGGACATGAAAGAGGGTACAATTATTTTATTAATACTCCATTGATCTCCAGCACACCAAAGAGACTCAATTTGCCAAGCTGTATGGCACAGTAAAACATTTAATTATGGACAATAATTCACACTTGAAGGTTGAAATGCTTAATAAAGCCCTCAAATTAGTTGCAGTTGATTTGCCTTTATTGGGATAGTATAAAATACTGTACATAGTGTAGTGCTATTTCACTCCATTAAAAATAATGAAATGTTAATTTAACTACTTAACCAGTGATTTTTTTCCTGATTGCTTTTTAGCAGCTGACTAGAATGTTATTGTGGTCAAACTCTTCTCTATGTCTTTTTATTGTTACATGCTAATGTCCTGGAATCTTCTGTGAATTAAGAAGGCTTTTCATCTAGAGCAGCTGAAATAATACAATTTCTATGCCATAGAGGCTTATAAAGTACTAAAATGTGATTCTTATACACTCTGTTTATGGGAGTTGGGATTTTACATTCATTTGTGATATACTGGAATTACACAGCTGAGATTTTGTTTTGGCTCACTTACTTAGGATGAACCTGAAGATGTAAGATGCAGATTACTATCTGGATTTACATTTTTTTAATGTGCTTCTGAGTTTCAGGAGCTACTGATTGGTAAAGAAAAAGAAAAAAAAAAGATAAAGCTGAATGATTGTGATATAATAATTGAACAAGTATATCATGTTTTAGATTGCTTTGAATTGTCATGGGGCTAACTTTTGGAAAACATGGCAATCTTCTGAAATGTGCCATGGAACTAGTGAAGCAATCACTCTAAAGGGAATATCCCAATTCCTTCCGAAAATCATTGGAAAGAACTCTGTCAAGAGGTCATTCTGTCCACAGAGTGAACCAAATTCAAACCCTTATTGACGTACATCTTAGATTTCAGGATTTGCATCATGTCCTGATCTGATGCAATGGCTACTGGCACTGCAGTGGAAGAGAAATTTTGCAGATGAAATCCCTCCTAAGAAGTCATTTATCTGCCTAAATGTAAGTCATGGAATCTAATCTAGCTGACTAAACTGCCGCTTATCAGACTGGAGAGACAGATAGCTCTCATCCTATGTTCCATCAGTGCTTGTGATAGATGTCTAACTTGTTTAGAAAGCTAAGATTAAGGGAGGTTAATTGCACCATAAGATTCCTGTCCTTTAGCACCCGTAATTTCTTTAGCTTCAAACCCTTCTCATTGCACTAAAGACCAGCACACTAAAAAACACACAGATCAATGCCACTTAGTTGAGATAAAAATGAAGAAAAATAGTTATTTGGACATGCTTTATCTCCTAGCTCTCTTGATTAAAAAATAATGTTGTAAATATGTTTTGCTTATTATCCACGCATATCCCTTCAGGCAAGAAGGAAAGTAAAATCTGTTGATATGTGTTACTAGTAAATCTGGATAATGATACTGCTGGGATGCCTGATGTCATGTTGATATTCTCCACAGAAAAACAAGAATATGCTATTCTTTTATACCTTTGTTCTAAGAATATCACACTAACACAAAGTAATCTCAGTGCTGCTGAATAAATACCTTGTAATCTAGATCTGTCCTAAATAACTGAACTAATTAAGTAAAGCATCAGGAATGAAATTCTGTACTTACTTTTAAATACATTTAATTTGTTTCCTCTTATAGGTAAACAGTTAATTTCACTTTGAATTTATTTTTTATTTTTACATTTCATGTATAAAATACAGTATTTATTTACTGACCTACCACAGAGCTGTACATTCCTGCTGGGTGACTAAGACAACAAAACAAACAAACAAAACACCTGAAAAGTGGAATCTATACAGCAGCGGCAGCTGTACAGCAAGGAAAAGGTAAAGATGGTGCTTTTTTGCTTAATGATAGAAGTATGTGAGGCTCATTTACATAGTAGAATATGTTGGTTTGAATTATAATATAATGGACTTTTCAGCTGAAGTATTTCAGCAGAGCTTGAGGTATTTCAAAGAGATCTCAATTCAAAGATTTAAAGTAAGTGAAGATCCATCTAGTTTCAAAGCTTGTTTGTGTGTTTACTTTCCTACTTCTGTCCGCTTGCAGATGTTTAGTGCTAAAAGTCTAAAATACCAGAAAATCTGAATGGCAGCATTAAGTACCAACCAAGTAGGGTGGAGTGGCCAACACTCCTGAGGGCTGTGCTGCCATTCAGAGGGACCTGGGCAGGCTGGAGAGTTGGGCAGAGAGGGACCTCATGAGGTTCAACAAGGACAAGTGTAGGGTTCTGCACCTGGGCAGGAATAACCTCAGGCACCAGTACAGATTAGGGGTCGATCTGCTGGAGAGCAGCTCTGAAGAGAGGGACCTGGGAGTCCTGGTTGACACCAAGTTAACCATGAGTCAGCAGTGCCCTCGTGCCCTTAGCCATTCTGTGAAGTACTGATTAGGTATAAGCATTGGACCAAACCAAGTATAGTGCCTAATATTAATGAGATCCAATGGATCATATTTATCCTACCCAATTTTTAGGAACCAGGCTGAAACTCTTGTATGCATCCTAGCATTACTGTAGCCACTAAAGAATGAAAAGACTACAGCAGCCAAACCTGTAAAATAGGGCCTCAGCCTAACAAGCCTAAGTTCAATTGCATGAATCTTGGCCGACATGTTCAAGTCCTGATGAAACTGTCAGCTGTTCAGATTTAATATTAGCGGCTCCTTCAGATTGGAGGCAACTCTGCAAGTGCACAGCACAGTTTATGGGTACTCCCATAGCTAGATTGGTATCAACGATGCATATCAGGCTGTGCCCTTTCGACAAAGCTTATCAGGCACATTTCCTCCAAATTACTTGTGATGCAGCAGAACTGACTGTTCTCATAAAAACTGACTGAGTGACTAATAAAACTGTAGTTTTATGGCTGCTCAGTAGCTATGTTGCTTAGAGCTCCACCTGGTTAATGCTCATGGCCTCCCATTCACAACCTTGTCCCCTTCCAACTGTAAGAATGCCATTTATGCCTTTCTCTCTGTGACCTTACACCTATGGATCTGGAGGCTAAGTACCCTTGTATTTGAAAGTGCCTTATAGCCCTTGTAGTCCTTCTCTAGAGGAGAAGAACACAAAAATGTGTTACTTCTGTTATATTGGGTTTTGCAAGAAGCAAGTGCTACTGACATACATATGAACAGTCTTTTCCTTCCCTTTGCCCCTGCCTTTTACAACCTTTGATTCATAGCCTTTATTTTATGATCCTATATTAGGAAGAAAGTAGATATCAATAGTAAATTCAGATAGCCAATAAGCAATAAATAATACACATGCATCCACACCTGATCAAAGAGGAAGTATTAGCTTAATGAGTGAGAACAGCCAGCAGGGAGGCTGAACAGAACTTTAGGAAACTATGCAGCTACTTTGAAAAATCTATTTGGGGGAAGCACCTGTTGCACTGGAGAAGATTCTCAAAGAGTGTGCTCCTCAGGGGAGATCTCTAATAATCCTCATCTGTGCTGACCATTAGGAGTTTCCCTTTTCCCCTCTTTTCATTTTTCTCCCTTTTCCTTCTCTTTTCCACCAAAGACAATCTTTAACATTAAAGTTAATGTCTGTCATCTGTGGATCTGAAAGACATATTTTTGTATGTAAGCCTTCTTACTATCTTTTGTTCAACAATGGTTTGAGACAGAGGAAAACCTCAAGAAAATCATCTCTGTTCCCAAAATATGCATAAAATCAACCAGTTTTCATTGCAATTGAATGGAAATTTCAGATCAAAGTTTTGGAGCTCCGTCCTTTCCCTCCCTCCCTCCCTCCCTCCCTCCCTTCCTTCCGTCCTTCCTTCCTTCCTTCCTTCTTCCTTCCTTCCTTCCTTCCTTTCTTCCTTCTTGTTTTGGAATCAACATTCTTTAAGTCTCTCCGCTTTGCAAGGAAACTTGCATCTTTTGTGTATGAGGAATTTTCAGTAGTCCTTTGAAAACCTATTTTTGTCATTTACAGCTGGAAGTCAAATGCTGCTAGAGAATGCAGCAGGAGACTATAGCAAGTCAGTGCTCATGAAGGTGAAATTAAATAACTGGTAATGTTAATAAATGTCACTGAACATTTCTGAGTTATGAGATTTTCCAACTTTTATCAGCATGCAAACTGCGAAGCTACAAGTAAATCACAGCTGTGACTTTTTTAATGGTCTCATCAATAAAGAAACAAACGCTTGTTCAGCTGCTCTAAAATTGACAAGTCCTACTGATTTCACTTCTCCTTTGTAGATCACCTGTATGGAAACACAGCAGAGTGTTTCAATACTCTGCCCATGGTTTGAAAGAAAGCTTATACAGATCTGGCTATGTTTATTCAAATTCTTTGGCTCCAATCAAATAAGGCTATAACATGCAGACATTTTAGTATAACTTTGCTATATATATAAAAAAGTGATCCAGAGCTTTTATTTGTAGGCTTACTAAAAGGCAAGGCTGTGAGAAAATTTGAAATTGAAAATGTATTTGATTTTCCTATTTCTCCTCATGAAGAAATTATACTTTCCTATTCAATATTATTTTACCCAGTTTAATGAAAAATGAACACAGGATTAGAATCCAGTCCGCCTAAGTTATGTAGAAAAAAAACATGTACAAAATGTCTCCTCTCTTAGCTTAGACAAATCTGAGAGGCCTTCAAAGGAAGACTCTAATCACTAAAATTGGGGTACCAACCTTTAGCTGGAGATTTCCTTCTCTAGAATCTTTCAGTGGCAACAATATCTTTTATCACTTGGTATAGAAGGAACATAAGCCATAAGGTTCTTATCTTACATACCTGTTATTGCAGGCACCAGTGATGAGTCTATATTTATTAGCTAAGCAGTTATTTGGACATTTTGGTGGCAACATATAGGGCAGACATCCAGAAATGTTAGCAATCATGGTGAGCAGATCAGCCGACAAAAGATCTGAAAGAAAAAATCCAAAACAAAAAACCTGCTCTTGCTACAGGTGTTATTATTGCAGGTATTTATTATATATATAACGTAACATAACATAATGTAATGTAACGTAACGTAATATAGTATATATATTCCAGCTGTTAATAGTAGAAATGACAGTATTGGTGCCAGTAGCTGGGGAAAGCCCCTCAGGTTTCTAGAAAAATCGTTTACTGAGAAGTGCTGCAGGAGGTAGGCTTAGGGACCCAGAGGAGATGTGGGGTGAAAGAGAAGATCTGATATTATTGTCTCATGAGAATAAAAAGTTGCCAATTTTGGGGATTAAAGGTGCATCTGTTCCTTTTCACCATTATGTGGCTCTTCTCTGCTTCCTTGTCTCCCTACATGGCAGTCATGCAATATGTCACACTTTTGTTGCAATCACAGAGCTAGCTCAAATGCTTCTCAGGAACACAAGGAGCAGAAATGTTCAGCTGAGCAAGTCTGGAGGCAGAACTAAGAGGGATGAGCTATTGGTGTGGCTCATGTTTATGGACTGGGTGCGTAGGCTAAGATTGTGGGTATAGCAGCACTTCCACATTACTTTAAGTTCAAAGTCATGGTCATAAATTATTTATCACAAATTTATAAAAAAAAATTGGTAACAAATTTATAGAAAATATGAGTTAATGCTTAGATAATAAATATCACCTAATCATGGACTGACATTTTCTACAAAATCAGTTTAGTCATTCTTTATTTCACATTAAGATACTCCTTGTCATTACATGTCCATTCATCTTCCACGATTTTTTGTTTGTTTGTTCTGTTAGTTAATAAAAATTTCATGACTTTGTCCTATGATTTTGGAATTCTTCAAGTTCTTTCAAAGCTGCACTAACATAAAATCATTTTATCTCTGTATGTGTGCATATAAAACTGTGTGTGTAGATATAAATATAGTCATATCAATGTACCACCAGTTTATCATGTCAAAAGTTTTTTCTCAAGGGAAAAGAAAAGGAGATAATTGTAGATTATAGGCTAAAATTCCATTTCATGAAAGAAGCTGTCATGTTTTAACACTAGGACAGTGAATACAAATTATAATTCTCTGGTTCATGTTGCTCTTAGCGATGGATTTAAATTACAAAAAAAATGTCTTTCTGAATCTATAAGCCTTCCATCAGAGATATTTGTTAAACTTGCACTAACAGTAATAGCAATTTTACATAGACACTGGTATCTCACTGAACTTCATAAAATGTCTCTCTCTTTCTCTCCCTCCAACATCAAAAAAAAAAAAAATAGAAATAAAAAGGAAATAATGTATAACAGTAAAATTACTTTTATAATTATTTTAATATTTTTAAATTATTTAATTGTATAACAGTAAAATTAGTTAAAATTAATTCTGGAAATGCAAACATATTTGCTTAAAAAATAAGTATTCATAAGGCTATCTCTATCCAGAGAAAATGTACTTCAGATGTCAGTGACACAAAGTAAATGACAGAGATTGTACTGTTTTATCTGCAAACTCTGGGCCCCACAAGCACTAAAACCAAAGTGCTAGGAGACAGAAATACTTCAACATAAAGCCTGCAGCATAGTGGATGCTCAAGCTGCTTTATAGACAAAACAAATATATGTTGATGAGTTCAGAGGATGCCCGAAGCTCATAGCTACTCTGCTCAGCAGCTCTGCAAATCTGCATTCCAGGCAAATAAAATGCTACAAAGTTACTATCTGAGGTGCTTTTAAGAACAAGAGAGAGGCATTCTGGCCCCAAGGCATGGACATGAAACCTACTCCTGCCTAAGGTAAAATAAAATAAAAATGAAGCTAGCCCAGCTTTAATCTAGAAGGCAACATTCACATAATCAACAGGGGGGTTTGCCAATGTCAAGGTTCTGTATTTACCGGTTGGATGCAATGAGCGCTTGCGCTTCTGGCAAACTTTTTGTTTCAGCACTTGAATTGACATTTCCATTCGTTCGGCTGCTTGGGAAATATATTGACTCTCTTGTTCTGGAGATTTTGAGAAAGCCAGCAGCAAAGCAGGAGTCGCTATTACCGTTCCTTGGATATTTCTATAATTGAGATAAAATACGGATTTTTTTTTTTAAAAAAAAGTGTAACCTTTTAAAATCTATTGATTACTGTCTTTGACTATTCTGGGCATATTCATAGTTTAAGATAAATTTTGTTCAGAGAACATGCTGGAAAAGCAAAGAGGAAGACTACATAGTGTGTTTTTGCCTGCAGGTGGAAAATTCTGGAAATAAGGGAAGCATGCCCTTCTGTTCAAGGTGCACAACAGGAGTAAGCTTGTGAAAAGCCAAATGAGAGACAGCCTGCAGCACAAACTGACCACAAAGACCTTATGTGGTATTGTCACAATATCGGCATTCCAAGGATTTTACTTGATATCTCTAATATTATTGAGTTTTCTTTTACTTGATATCTTTAGTATTAGGACCTCTGCTTTCATTAAAGATGAATTTATCACTTGCCTTAGCCACCTAACTGGTCAAAGAACTGCTCTGCAGTTGTTCGGATGCAACCTACAGCTAACGGACAGAGAACTGACCCTAAAGTTACGTAGAAATGGCCTCTTCTTGGAGATTGCCGAAGCACTTGATCCATATACAAGCTAGATGTATACCGTCAGATCTTCTGCATCTGGTTTAGTAGGACTTCATTAGCCTTAAGTTATATGGCCTGGCCTAATTTTAAGTTTTTAAATAACTAAGGTTTGTTGAGATTATTTCTTTTCCACTTTAACATGGGAGAAAATATTTTTTTGCTGTAAGGATGGCCAAGTACTGGACCACGTTGCTCAGCCTGTGGCAGTGTTTGTCCTTGGGAAACTGTCTATCCTTGGAGAGAGTTAAAATCCAACTAGACTCGGTCCTGGATAACCTACTGTAAATGACACTGCTCTGCATCAGACACTGCAGTGCTGGACGAGATCATCTCCAGTGGTCTCTATCCATCACAGGATTCACTATTATAGCAAAGCACTGACTTACTAGTGATTATGATGAGGAAAGATGTACTATTTATTTCCCATTTCACCATGTCCTGCCTCCTGAAATTTCTGCATATGTAACTTATTTTATATTTTTGGCTCAGATCCTTAAATGTGCTTAAGGAGAGAATTGCAGAGGATAAATTACAGATCAGTGTTAAAATGTAAGTATGACAACGTAAGATTTCTTTTTGCTGAGTATGGACCTTCTTGTCACAATAAGTCCATCAGGGAGAACTTCCCTTTAGCTGCAGGTACCAACTCCCAGAATAATTCCTACAGCTTAAAAAAACACTTCAGACTCATCTATTTGCAAACCTGTCATTGGTTGTAGATGTACCCAGAAGCTTCTTTCCAGTGCAGATCTATTTATATATGAGACTTACATGAAAACGTTGTGCTGTCATATTCATTTAGGTTCACTTTAGCCAGAAGACAAGTTTAAAATGGAAATAACATTTTGATTTTGGCAAAACAGTTAAACCTGCTGCAAAATATAAGTATGCTTACATAAATAAAAACATAAAGTAAGAGAATATGACTACAAAGCTATTTTTTAGAAGCAAAACTTGTTTGTAATTGATCCGAAAGAATCTTGGCCTACTCTATTATTCGTTATAATAAGCAATTCCATTGCTTTGATCAGCAAAGCTTAACAATTCCCATAAGTATGAAAAGGAGCTATCTTGCTCTTCAGTGCTGTATTTTTCATGTTTTCCACAGACAATTAGAAATTTGACTGGGTCTGTGGAGTGTTAACACTCCTAAACTATGTCCTACCTGCTAAGAAAAACAAAACAAAAGAAAAACTAAACTCAAGAACTTGATTGTGATATTTAATATCTCCTTGAGGATAATATCAGGCATACATCATTTTTAAATATTTTCATATATGTTTTCAAACAAGTCTGTACAAATGGGTTAAACAAAACATCTGTATAAATTAACTAATAGTTAAAAAAATAAAATTAAACAAAATAAAAGGGCAGGATCATTCTGTCTAGTCTTACAAATATTTAGCACTGGCTACTAACTTGCCACTTTCTCCTCCCCTGTAATTTGGTGTATGCCTTATAGCCCCTACCCATACTTCTGAAGCAGAGCTGCGTTGCTGGAAGGAGGTGCTGGTGGCTTGTGTAAATTAAAAACTGTCCTTGAATCTATCTCAGAAGTACCCATGAAGCTAATAAAAGAACCTGCACTAGTACTGTTCTTAAAAAGAGGACATTGGGTATGAAGTGTCTTCAGCACTTGCTTAGTAATTTGGAGCCCTAGGATGGACCATGGTCTTTGTGTAGAAGGTTCTATGTGTTTGCCAGATGCTCATTTACTGAATCATAGAATCATAGAATGCTTAAGTTTGGAAGGGACCTCAGAGGTCATCTAGTCCAACCCCTCTGCTCACGCAGGATCACCTAGAGCACATGGCTCAGGGCTGCATCCAAGCAGGTTTTAAAGATCGCCAAAGAAGGAGACTCCACAACCTCTCTGGGCAGCCTGTTCCAGTGCTCTGTCACCCTCACAGTGAGGAAATGCTTCCTTAAGTTTCTGTGGAACTTCCGATGCTTCAGTTTGTAGCTATTTCCTGTAGTCCTATTGCTCTCTCATTATAAAGAATGCAAAGCAAAACAAAAACAAAACAAAGTTAAACTTAAACAAATTCTCCAGAGTTTAAGCCACATGTTTCTTTTTCAGCTTCAGATATTTTCACCTTCGGATATTCGGTAATTCAGAGATTACTTTCTGCCTTAAAATAAATTAATATATTAATTAAATGCACTGTTTAGAGATTTCCAGTCTGAACCAATACCTAAGATTCTTTTCACTCCCCAGAACATCTCTTAAAGTAGACCTGTCCTAAGATACTTTTCACTCCCCAGAACATCTCTTAAAGTAGACCTGTTTTTTTTGTATTCTGCAGAACATAAAGTCTTTCCTAGTATTTGTATGCATTTAGACATTTTGCTTTAAGAGTGACACTGAGCAACTGCTAATGCTCAGTGACTTTCTACAACTGTAATTACTTGTTTGAAGCATAGAAAATAATTTTACACTTCCCTACACATACGGGTGATTCCATAGATTGTTCTGTAATTGGTCCCTTCCACAGATGGTCCTTTTGAGTTGGTATAGATAGGGACCAACCACAGAAGCAGATAGTGGCAGATTTTACAATTAATGTATTTTTTAATGTGAAACAAACCAGTTTAACATAGTAAATAAACCTGATATCAATCTTATCTTTTTTTACCTTTTTGGTGTATATTGCCCAACATAATCCACCAGATCAGAGCCCTTTTGGATAGCCTCAATAATAGTGTTATCTTCATTTTTTTCTGCACAGGAAACCAAACAACAACAACAAAAGAGGAATAGGTTATTTGCATTATTTGATACAGTATTTTATATATATATATATATATATATATATATATACCAGGATATAAAATATGTATTTTTAATATACATATATGGATATATGCTGATGTATATACATAATACATGCAGGAGGTGTAAAATCAGCTGCCTCAGCCTGAGGGTGGAACAGTTCCACCTGTTTACTTGCGTCTACCACCACTTCTAAATTTCTATGCCTCCCTGTGGATTGCTCAGTACAGAGTGAAGCTCTATGTATGGTCAAAGTGTCTGGCCACCATCACAAGTCCCAGTGACTACATGTGGCTCATGGAAATCGGCCTTGCCAGGAATTTCCACACCTATCATAAAAGCACTGCATATTTGATCACAGATGGACTTTATATACACATTTTCTAAATGTAGGACCAATTTAAGCAAGCTAGGTCCTACCCAAGTGCCTGCATAGCAGATGTTGGTGAATGTGAAAGGAGTATCCAGGCTGCTGTGGTGCTGAGTGCTACCATTGGTCTTAGCTCCATGGATTTCAGTAGGGATTTTTCTTTCTATAACAATAAAATAAATCCTGATAGAAATCTAGAGGATATTACTTTTTGTCCATGACCCATACTACTAAAAGTTTAAACCTACTAGTTTTTGCCAACTAATAAATTACTGCTTCTATTGCAGTTAACCATATATATATTTATATATATACACACACACACATTTTTTTTTATCTCAGTTCAGGAGATAGGCAGGAGAATTAAAATAACAAAAACTAATTTCATATGCAACTGATGAAGTCTTGGCGAAATATCGACTGTTTAATGCACAGAAATTCAAAATATATTACAAGCTTTTAATTACAGGCTCCTAATGACTTGACTGATGTTTCAAATATACTTTAATTAATTACAACCTTATATATCAATGAAAACATTTTTTCCCAGAAAATAAATCCTAAATAATAATAACTTACTAACAATCAATATTGATCATTTATATACAGGATAATTTTAGGTGTAATATTTTAACTGTAATCTGTTTTGTGCTATTTCTGTGATAGGTTTTTGGAATCAGGAGGTCTGCTAAATGGAAAATAATATATGATGAAGGATAATCTTTCCTAAGTAAAATTTTCCCTCATTCTATCAAAAATCTTCTCAATATCTAAATAGAGGCATAGATTTTTTCTCTTATCCCAGAATTTGAGGACAAATTTATTTGTTTTATTTCATGTAATCATTCAGATTTCTATTACTTTTGAAACCAAACAAGGAAAGAAAATGTTGCTCCTGATGTCTTAGGCAGAGTCTTTGAAAGTATTTTTGAGTCTATATGAAAAAGGAAGATTGATCTTTGCAGGCTGTACAACAGCTTGCTCTTTTAGAATTTTAATGTTCCAGCATTTTTAATTACTTTTGCGGATTTATCTCTGAGAAATACATTGTGCTGAAAGCATTACTGATCGTGTGGTATTGATTTATACTCTGATCTGAGCTACAAGATCCATATGTTGTCTTTGAATTTTACTGGCTTATTTCTTTTCTACTGAGATATGTGACTTTGGCACTTATGTAGTATTTTCAAAAATGTAGTTTTGTTAAAAAAGATTCAGTAATAAAAACTATTATGCATTATTCCAACAAGTCCAATAGGCACTTACTGTAAATAACAGCCATATATAGTCTACATATTCTATTTATTTACAATCCATATATATTTATTTTATACTCATATAAAATTATTAACTAGCATACACTTTTGCTTTCATTTATTCCATGTCTTCAGTAAAAAAAATAAGTAAAAAATAATAGATTGGAAGCTGGCTTATTTTCTCTTCTTTTCTTTTCTTTTCCTTTTCTTTTCTTTTCTTTTCTTTTCTTTTCTTTTCTTTTCTTTTCTTTTCTTTTCTTTTCTTTTCTTTTCTT
>JAUBOD010000729.1:3117656-3130757 GCA_032353885.1 Nothura maculosa
TCCTTTCCTTTCATTTCCTTTCCTTTCCTTTCCTTTCCTTTCCTTTCCTTTTTTTTCCCTTTCCTTTCCTTTCCCTTTCCTTTTCTTTTCTTTTTCCTTTCCTCTCCTTTCCTTTATCTGGGATCTTGTTTTATTTTATTTGTGATTATATACTAACCTCAAATGGGAACATTCCCAAGAATTGTCTTTTCTTAATTGTATCTACAACTACATAATTAATTAAGGGGATGTAGAATAGAGAAATTCCAGTTCTTCATCATCTCTGCCTTATTTTAATTTCAGTCACTACGGTTTTTTGTTTTTTTTTCCCTCAGAATCTTGTTTTGGTCTAGTATCTGTTGTAGTTCTAGTCAGTTCTAGTCAGACAACAGGCTAACAGAAACATGCATCCTTTGGGGCCAACCAAGAGCAGGACTGAGTGGGAGACCCTGTGGCACCTGACTTAAGCTCAGGAGGACTAAATGCAGCAGTCGCTCCCTCAGGAAATAAATCAAGTAATGTTTAGAAATGATATATGAATGTCACTAAGAGAGTAAAAACACTCCAAGTCAAAGAAGATGACTTGCTTTCTGAAGTTATGAAGCTGCATTTTTGACAGAAAACACCCATGGGATAATTCTCACAGAAGTCAGAGAGCATATTTTGCACATAAAAAACATTAAGCTAAACTTCCCTTGCTAACCCTTCTGCAGTTCCTTCTCCTTTTCAGCTAAACAATAAAAGCTGGAAAAAATTAACATGTACTTTATCTACTACTTACCAAAGGATATATCTTTGTCTAACTGAAGGAAGGAATAAAAAACAGCTGTGAAGGCTATAGCTGCTGAAACTCCCAAAATAACTGACACTCTCATCTACAAGAAAAAAGAGAGATTTCTTGACTTTTTTTTCCTGCGTATTAAAAATAATAAAAATATACAATAAATACAAAATGATTTTTTAGAAAATTTGACTTTTCAATTAGATTATTGTCACATACTCTAATTCATTTTTGAAATTCAAAACATTAACTAGTAAAACTGATTTAGCGAACATTTTTCTGGTTTATTACTTTTTTCAAATTTCAAGAACTTGCAGCATACAGAAATGCAACACTTTTCTGAAAATATTAGCAATATGTAAGCTACATATTAAAATTCAACAATAGCATAGTAATGTAATTATGAACATACTCATTATGAACTTTCTCCCAATCAATTTGTTCACAGAGTAGAGAACCATTTCATTATATTTGTTTGTGGTTATTGTGGTTAATATACCAAAAATATATATAAACTGTCTTTTTCAAGTGAACTAGATTTGAAAAATTTAAAATATTTTAAGCTCTATGTTTTATCAACAGAAGTGAAATCACTTCTAAAAATTCAGGAAAGCAATATTAGCCAGGAAATACAATGTGGAAAACAACCTTTCCTTTTACATTTAACATGTCATCATGATGAATTTCATCTAGAAAATGACAATTAAACATTTCACAATCTGACCTTTTTTTTCTGTTCGAGGTAATTATCTTCTGTGCTTCTGTACTTCATCGATGGCAGTAACTCTTCTGAAATACAAATGTGAAGTACCTTCTAGGGGCCCAGCCTCCATTAACAGTTTTGTGTGCTGGTACTCATTCAAGCTGTAAAAGTGCAAATGATTTCAAAATCTTTTTGTTATCAGGATTTTTTTTTATTTTTTTGGTCATGCTAATGAACCGAGAGCTACTATATAGTCATTTTGCTATTTCTAACATCAGAATTTCTGACTACAATTTCAACTAATTCTCTTTACCAATAGGTTTGACCAAGGAGGTAACTTTGTAATATATTTTATTTGTGCTAGTATTAGTATTTTACCTAACAGACCTACAAAGTCTGAAGCTGACTCACAGGTTACCCACAGACTTCTATACAACATTTTTTGGTTTATTGTGTTTTTTCTCTTGGATACTTTAGTTTACATTCCTGAGTATACATATATTTACCTCTTTTTCAGCCTTACTACTTCTTCTTAAGTCTATATTTTGTCCTAAATGATCTAATTGGACATTTTATTCCACTACCTATATTGGGAGGACTATCAAAGACAGACCTGGAATGGGGATTGAGGATTCCCTCATTTCAACTCTGTTGGTCTCTACAGGCAAATCACAAGGTGGAGCCAAAGATCAGAGTTTTAATATCTGTGAGGGCTGATAAGCAAAATAAGGGCTATACAGCTGAGCCATCCTGGAGTTTGTGTCAATGCTATGTGGTAGTGCAGAAAACCCCAAACATATGAATTGATCGGTGGTAAATCTCCATTATTATCATCACCATTGTTATCATTATTCTAAAGAATAATAATAACAAGCTAGTTAAACAGTATCACCTATAATCCTGTTGCTTGCAAAGGTGAGCAGGCAGAGTGAAAAGTGTGCAGGGCAGAAGCAAACAGACTCCTTTTAAGAAAGTAGCTTTTGTCAAACTTAGTTGGGAACTTTCAAGAATGTAGACAAGTAGTTAAACTTACAATACTGCTCCAGCAATTCCAAAATGTAAATCTTTTAAAGTTGATACATCATATAACAAAATATAAAGATTCTTCCATGGTGCAGCAAGTCACTGAGAAACGCAGACCAGGTCCAATTGCCTAACAGAATAAAGAGCTTTGAACTGTATCCTTTTGTGCACTTCACAAGTAACACAGGTTACTTCTGAGGCCTGAGGGACTTTCTTAATGTGGAAAACAGGTCTGATTTTCTTTGTACTTTCACGGTCTGATTTTCTTTGTAGTTTCATGGTCAAAAATCAAAGCATTCTCATTAAGTACAAGAAGAATTTACCTACATCAAGATTTGTTTAAATAAGAACCATGACCTTTGTTCACTGTTTGAGGTTGAAGGATTCATCAACAAGAGAATAAGAATGGTCACAGTAAATTTCTTTCCGAGGAAATATTTGAATGACAGCATATATTTTGTGTTTCTTTTCACTGATATATAAATACAGTCTATATCAATTTCTTATTCTTACTTAAGAATATAATTGTCTAAGTCTCCCTTGAGAATCAAACACAATTTTAGTAAGTATGGGAGTCTTGATTACACTGGTCCAATTTACACAGATGAAATTTGCATTCCTGTTCTCATTGAGATTCATTCAGTATTCTGCGACTACTGGGATAGGCTGAAAGAGAACGAAGAGGACAAAATTAAATGACTTGATTCTCTGAATCCAGCATTCATATGCTGCATCCATGTTGATGCAGATAATTTGAATAAACATCTTGCTGGTTGTTTCCTTTTTTTTTTTTTTCCAGGAGTTTATATCTAATTTCACTCAACAGTAAGACTGCAGTGCCTATCTAAACACAAAATACAAGTCAATTTTCAGATGCATTCATATTTTCATATTCTTGAATACAGCAGTAATCTTTAATGGTAACAATATTAAGATTCAAGTGGCTCATCCAATTTGTTATATTATTGCTATTTTTTTTCCTTTAAAGATCTCTCTCTGCACATGAAGAATTACATCTGTTTCTGTTCTTAAAAGTCCTCTAAAGTAAATCCTTGAGTAGTCAATAAAGAGATAAAAAGCAAGCAGAATTTGGGATTATTCATACATATGAATTTCTGCAGACCTATTCAGGTAGGTATTCAGAAAAAAATAGCTCTTAACGTAAAATATTATGTTATTTCAATCCAAACTTGATAGAGGGAACATACACATTTCTGTAATCTTGAAACAACTCTTACCCTTGCACTGCACTTGCACTTGCACTCTTGTTCTACTGGACAGTCTGAGGCATTAGCGGTTCTTACCAGGATCAGAGTGAGAATGAAAGACTTCCGAGACAGATCTGTGCAGTTGCAGGAATTGGTTTTGATAGCTCATTACAGTAGTTTTGTAGCATTCAGTGGCAATCCTGGGCTCTGGTGTGGTGTGAAGGACCACTTTTAATACAGGTGTCTAATATGGAGTAGAAGAAACCGTCTCTGGTCTCTTCCAGCTATTGAAATTCCATGAGCTCTCCTTTATGAGAGGAGACAAAAAGTGCAGCTAGTCTTACAGTACTCCCATAGAAGTAATTTTGCTGAAGTTCTAGCCTAACATCATACAAATAATACCAGTTTGTCTCATCCTACTTACCAAGTGACAAATGCAAGAAAGAGGTGAATACAAGTAGTTTACAAGAAGAAAAAAAATTAGAATTTCTCCAACACCATCACTCTAGTCACAGTAAGCATTTCTGTTTCCTAGAAAGAATTTTGATTTATAGGGATTTTTTTTGCCATTGTTCTCTTTAATTAGAGAAGAGCTTGTTGTGATCTGTGAAACAATGAGTAGCATAAAGAAGGTGAATATCTCAGGTTTGTGGGAAAAAATATTCAAGGGCTGTGAAATTGGGTCAAAGACTTGGGTTAGGAAGTCTCTGAATCACAAATGGGCTGAAGTTGGAATTTTACTTGTGCCTTTTTACCTGAACTTTCATATCTGGATTTTGGTAGAGTGAATAGATTTCCCAAAATTAAGCATTAAAGTCCTCAAGCCTGTGATATTAAAGCCCCTCTGTGGAAGCAAATGCTCCAATGTCTTTCAGTAGCAAAGCTGGGATTCTTCACACTTCAACGTTTCCTATTGGCCTGCTTCAGTGGATTGCCTGGTAGGCTGCATTTTCCTGAGTGTGTTATTGGTTTTTCAAATCTATTATTTCCTTTTTCATTTTTTCTTTGATCCATTAAAAAAGTAAGGTAAGAGTAGCACAGTAAGAAATCCTTGAAGAGATGGAATTGCCAAGCAATTTGGAGAAAGAGATAATAAAGGGAACCAAACCGTCAGTGAAAAATTAGGCTTTTATTCAGTAGGTCAAGCAATAGAAGAATATCTCAAGATGGCCCCTGGCTCATTAGATGGATTGTTCACTAGGTACATCCTACATTATAAACACATTTTGTTAATTGAAAAACACATTTTAAATCTAATGAGATTCTGTTGAACTATTTTCGTCCAAGTTCATATTCACCCAAGCAAATGTGTGTGCTCCTGAATTAATCTCCAAATTTTCATTAGTCTGTCACAAATCACGAAAGTAAATGACCTGAAGAAGTTAAATGAAACATTCTTCAGAAGCACTGATATTAAGAGGTCATACAGCAGCCAGACTCTGGGACATTTCGCGTTCAAGTAAAGCCTTATTGAGTAATAAAAACAGCCTCACTTTTTGACGTCATGTCATGTCAAGGTTCCACAAA
This sequence comes from Nothura maculosa, assembly GCA_032353885.1. Taxonomy (NCBI): domain Eukaryota; kingdom Metazoa; phylum Chordata; class Aves; order Tinamiformes; family Tinamidae; genus Nothura; species Nothura maculosa. The sequence goes on from JAUBOD010000729.1 coordinate 3,122,878, forward strand.
ACTAGAGCTGTTATTTTAAATGCTCTGCTGAGTTTGAAGCACTCTGTAGGAAGCTTGAAGTACATTTCAGAAAAAAATCAGACTGAGCAAACAAGAATTGTTACAGTTTTCTCATTTACATTGAAACATTCAAATGAAAAGGAACATGAGAATTATCAAGCATGTAGCATTACATAGGAAATAACAGGAATGAAAACAAATGTTTAAATGAATATTGATGAAAATCAACACTTCATAAAAGATTAAGAGGAAGTTACCAAATAACTGAGGGAACAGGAAAAAATGTTCTAAATATCTATCTGTCTGTCTATTTATCTATGCAGAGATAGTCACAATATATAATTCATTTTTTCCACTAAGCTTCCCTATTTGAAATTATACAAATTAAAGAATACTGTAATAGACTGTGAAATCCAACAAAATGATTTTAATGTAGACAAATAAAATATAAATCTTTCATAACAAATTATGTGGTTTATCCAGACATGATGAGAGACTCTTGTAAAGCCATGATAAAATAATAAAATAAAAAGTATATAAAAGAATCATCACAGACCTTTCAGGATACTGACAAAAGAAACTAATATGTTTCCCTAAGACGTGAAAAAATTAACAGTAAGTGACCCGATGCCTACATGTCGAGTGGATAACATTATTACAGGCTCATTGCATCCACTTCTGAGGTCTGGAGACTGAGTCAGTCTCAGCAATGTGAGGCTTGAGGCAGGAAAACTACTTGATTTGTGAAGAAAATTCTGAGAATTGATGTTTAACAGTGCTGAGTATTTGCGGTTGGTAAAAAAGAACCTGGAGTGAGAAACTCAACAATTCTTCAGACAAAGGCATGGCTATGGACAGTAGGTGTAAACTGCACTGTAGACAAACAATCTCAGCCTTGAAATAAAATGCAGCTTCCAATGTGAGAAAAGGCATTTAGAATTTGAAAGAGGTTATAAATGTGAATGCTTAAGAAAAAAGAAGAGAACTTGCACAGGGCACTGGGCCCCTGGGTAAGCTCTTGTTTAGGGCTCCCACATGTAATTTGCCTAGGTGCCATGATCCTATCTCTGCATGTGTGAAAGAATAGGAATTGCTTCCCTTCTGCCTCCATCACAGGCTGCAGCAATAGGACACCATATTATATTTATAGATATGTGTGCCAAAGTTGGAAAAATCTGCTTTTCTAGCAGTATATCCCTCATTTCTTTAGTCGGGTAGCTAATCCTTAAAACACACAGGAACACTTTCTTGGGTGGTAGAAAAAAAAAGAGTCTATGTGCTAATAAAGACCGAAGTATTTAACTGTAAAACTCTTTTCTTTCCAGCAGGATCACAGTCACCTAGGACAATAATGGAGTTGGTGTAAATGAGAAAAAAAGACCTGAGAGAAATGTCTATTAGCGGGAAACAACATTTTTGGATTTTTTTTTTTTTTGGCAGCATAGTGGCAACATGTGCCTGAAGAAAGAGTTTTAACCTTATACTTTCATTGTGCTACTAAGTGCACTCCAAATATGTACTTACATTACCATAAGTGCTCTAAGTGTATAGTATGTTTTATACTGTGTAATTTTGCAGCATTTTGATACCTAGCTTTTTATTACAATTTCTAGTCAAGATGAAAGGAGGAAAGAGCTCCTTATTACTCCAAAAGACAGCTTGGGAAGCTGGTAGCTCTTCTCTGTTACATTCATTATGTCAGAGCAACCAGACAGTGTCTTTCATTGGCACATGGTGCCAGGTCTGTGAGGCAAAACACTTAGACTAACACTGCAGTCTGGCATGGAAAGCAGTATGATAAATTAATATAGGACAGTATAACCTTTATCCATACTACTACAACTCTCCTATAATTCAAATCAGGGTAAGCATAGCTGAACTACCTAAAACAAACATATTTTAGTCCATGCTAATTCCTCAGACACATCTTGGATTTATATATCAGACTTTTAGCTGGCCTGAGCCAAAGTTATAGCAGAGATCATTCTAATAATTCTAGCATAGTGAAAATCATATCTCAGTACATACTGTGAATATTCCCTGATATGGTTAATTTACTAATACTGAAGTAACAAAAGGGTCTTCAGTACTGAACTAGCTAAAAAGAAGACACACAAGGCCCTTCTACTAATCTTTTCAATTTATATGAATATTTATAATTTGTAAGGCAGAAGTATCTCAAATATTTCCACTGTGTCGTGTAGTACACTGAGTAACTTCTGCAGGGAGTTCCTGACGGCCTGGAACAAATTGAGCTTTCCAGAGCAGTGTAAGGAGGATATGTTTAACCAATTTAGCTTATATACTCATTCATAAATAAGGACAAACTATATGACAGGATCAGTAGAATGCTTGGGACCTTCGAAGGACCATGGATATGAAATCATTTGATGCTGGCAGAGGAGAAATATGGGTTCTATTCAATGTAGTTTTGTATAACACTTATAAGTCTTTCACTTATAAGTTTTTTGTGTAACATTTATATCTGTATATCCTTTAAAACAAAATAATATCATGGTACTAAGTAGCTTTTCTTAGTATTTGTACCTATTATATTGAAGTACCTAAATTGAGTATTGATGCTCATGTTCTTTTCCACTTGAAGCACAGAGAAGTTTGGATGTACAGCTTTTTGGCTACTGTCTAACTTGGTTAGTAGGCAAAGAGAAATAGCTAAGTGACCAACAAAAATGGTTACCCAGTGTCTTTCTCAGTGTTAAGTATCGTACTGCCATATCAACATTAGCTAAATATGAGCAAAGATATTATGGCCTAGCAGGTTTTAGATGATACGAAGTACCCTCACCATCAGAAACAAAGACAGGTCAGGAAAAGGCAGATGCAGACAAGTTGGAATGAGGTAGAAGGGGGCAGTGCAAGCAGATGCATCTTTTAAGGGGAGATCATACAAACAGCGGCAACAGCAACGAGCAGGAAAAGGCATAACTTTCCTGGAATTCTGCCTATACTGGTAGCAGTAATTATATGGCAGGAGGAAGCTGCCAGCAGCTATGTTTGTTTTCTGTGCAACAACGAGGCTGTGGTATATGTAATTAGCAAGCAGATGGCTAGAGCCCCACAGGGACTTAAGTTCCTGATGACTTTTGCGCTCTGCTGTTTATGCTGTAATATTCTTTTTTAAAAAGTGCATGTGCCTGGTCTGGGTAATGGTGCAGCAGATGCTTCATTGTGGTTTCAGGGCAGCAGATGCTGTGAAGTTTCTCTTTGAGCCAGGAAGGAGATGTTCATGAAGCTCTAAGTCTGCCAGCATGTACAACCTTCTATAGATGCACTTATATTCAGGGTTTATTTGACCCAAGGACACATTTGCTTATGGTCAACTTCTTGTCCACTAGGACATCCAGGTCCTTCTCTGCAGAGCTGCTCAACAGGTCAACCTGAACTGGTGCATGGCATTATTCTTCACAGCGTGAGACTCTTCATTTTCCTTTCTTGAACTTCATGAGGTTCATCTCTGACCATTCTTTCAGTCTGTCTAGGTCCCTCTGGGGTATCACCTGTTTCTCCCAGCTTCATATCAGCAGCAAACCAACCAAGCCAAACCCACTACTGACCCCTCAGGTACATCAGAACAGTTATCAACCTCCAACTAGGCTTACATCTCTGGTCAAAACCTTTTGACCACTATTATTCAGCTAGTTTTCAGATCACGTCATTATCCACATACTTAGCACATACTTCGTCCACTTGCCTATGAGAATGTTATAGGAGACAGTGTCAAAAGCCTTACTGAAGGTAGACAGTATCCATGGCTCTCCTCTCATCTACCCAGACAGTTGTGCCCATGGTAGGCTGGTTGGTTGAGCATGATATCCACTTTGTGAAACCATGTTGAATACTCCTGATCATCCTTCCTGTGTCAGGTAATGATTAGCAATGCCAACAGGGAAGGCTTCATGTTTTAAAAAATGAGAAGATGCAATACTTCTTGGCAGTTCTGCACATACTCGTTAGGTAAAATCCTATAATTTGGTAGCAGTGTGGAACTGCTTGGTGTAAATCAAAACAATTTCCCTTCCCTATGAAGGCCTAAGGAAAAAAAAAGTTCTGCAAAATTGAGTTTTTTACAGCTTCTTGGGTGAGCTTTCAGGACAGTTACCTCTGTGATAGGCAGGTAATAAGTTTTTCATGGAATGGGAGTTTCACAGATGTCACAGATGTTAAAGAAGCAGTCTAAAGACCTTCCTGGTCTGCTTTTGACATCATCAAGTGAAATTCCCTGTTAGATGCACTAAAAGCTGCATCTGAATGTTTAAACAAGATTGCAAAGGAACAACAAAATTAGAGAATCTTTAAGGAGAAAATGACGGCAGCCTCTTTTCTTTAGGTAGTTAAAAATTAACCAATGCCATTTCCCAGTCAGATGCAACACTACTTTTTCTGAGCTCATGGAGTACAAAGACACAGATTATGACTTAATTAATATAAGAGAAAAAGTTATTTTTGGAGGAGAAAATGGGAAGTTTAAAGCCAACAGGAATGTATGTAAAGGAGAATAAGAACAAATGAATCCTAATTAGTAGGATTTCTCTTTGTCTACTGAGCTGAGTATTGTAGGAAATAATTCAGCCTGCAGTTCCAAGCATGAAAGTAAAACAAAGCATCTGAAATAGCTAATATTTAGTACAAACCAATTATCTCTGTTGCTATGAGAAATACAATCACTGGCAGATGAAAGTGTGAAAATGTTTGAAATATGTCACTGCAAAATGCAATTTAAGCTGCAGGTAAACAAGACCTTCCTCACAGCCCCCATTTCCCATCACAAACATACTGGACAAAGAGCAGAAGAATTGCTTTGAGATGGGACCACAGGTCATGATTGCACCATCACTGCCAAACATCCTACCTGATGGAGTACAGAAGCCTGCTTCTTAGTCTGACAATTCCAGGATGAGGCCATGAAGTACTGACATCCATGGCAGCCTCTTGACCCAAGGAGCTCTGATGGACATGCAAAGGCAAGGTGACTACCTAAAGGGCATGCTGCTCCTCAGCTATCTGCTCCCCTGGCTCTCCTTGAAGTAAAGTGCCAAACTGTGAGCAGAGATGTTGAAAAGAGCATTTCCTACTTCTGAACCCAGTGCTTTAATCAATTAAATAATGGAGCTGTTCTCCCTCCACCACCTGGGAGCACATTCTCACTAGGAATGGCAGCTACCACTCCATTTCATGGAGACACTGCTCTAACTGCATTTAAAAATGCACCACAGTATCTAGCCTTTCTCTTGGCAAAGTATTCTTCCATTCTTCCTCATTTTTTGTTACCTCTTTGTAAGTTTGCTCCCCCGTTTCTACATTAGCAGCATTTCAAATATAAAGGACATAAAAGATATATTAGACATTTTAAGTATAAAGGAACTTTAAAGATTTACGATCCTCAGATTTGATGATAGACAAAAAGTTTCCCCTTTGATTCTTTTTTTCCAGTCATTTAATTGCCTCATTTTCACTTCTGTGGTACTAGTATATCTCCTGACTCAAACACTGAGAGATGAGGCACCTTGGAAAAAAATGTTTGCTACCTGCATACTGTTTTTAATCACCTTATATTGGCACTACCTAAGAAAGAAGGCCCAGCTGCATCATTGGCACTCACTTTTCTTTTACATTTAAACTCAGGATTTTTTGTTTATTCAGAATATATTATTCTCTTCTAATTGAAAAACTTTTATTTATTGTAGGAAGAATTTCCTTCTACAATTAGATCCCTACAAGTTAACAATTCCAGTTTTAACAATACAGTATGACATGTTGGGAAACATAGCTGTATTCTTCTTAGAGGGTAGATAAAGACTAGAATAGTTGGGGAAAAAAAGTATGTTTTGTCAACATTTCTGAAGCTCTTTTTTTAATTATGATTCTGCTTAGTAAAGTTGATCCTAATGCTTTGTATAATTCCAATACATTTGTTTGGATGTGGATGATCCCTATCTTTTTTCCTTTGTTACTAAAGCCAAGGAACAAACATATAAGAAATTTCAAAATTGCAAATCTGAATTCTGTCCATCTTTGATGGACATTTTGCTATTAGGTTAAGCATTTCACCACTGGTTTCTTAGTGCCAAATAAATTACATAATGAGGTCCCGATATCTCTCAATAAATGTCATCTGGCTGCAATGAAACCTTAAGAAGCATGAATACCTCTAATTCTTCATTCCAGGTTATATACAAAAGCCAAAACCTGACTGTTTTGTCCTATTCAAGACTGAAAGCATTTGTTTCTACAGCTTTCCATTATGCCTTGATTTCCAGGATCAAAACCCTACCCAGTGGCTGGAGGAAACTGCAGTAACCTGGTTCCCTCTCTGATTATCAGCAGAAGAACTGCAAGGTGCATCTTGGATTACACTTAGGCTTAATCAGAGTACCAAGGTCAAGGCTTAGTGATTTATTAAATAAAAGGTGAAATATTAATAAATATTTTACTAATGCTACTACAAAACTTTAATTCCAAAAAGCCTGAAAAGCACGAAATCTCCAGTGATTAAAACCTTAAAGACTTGTTAGCAAATCCCTTATATTTATTTTACAAATTACGGAAAAAAACACCCGCAGTAGTGAGCAATAAATTATTTATTCAAAAACATTTATACAAAATAACACTTTTGGAGATAAACACTTTTACATTTTTAAAGTGCATCTCTTCATTGCTACAATATTTGGTTTACTAATTTACACTGTACATTCATAATTTATAAAAAAATAATTGGCAAAAATTTTAGCAGTTGGATGTTGATAACAGTGACAGGGAACATATATGTCATTACAGAAATCACTTTTGAAGTGTGTTCATGTGCAAAATATTCATATTCAGATGTAAAGACACCACAATGACAATAGCAAGAGTATCACTAGAAAGTAGAATTACAGTATAGCGTACTATAATAGGTTCTCTTGTTAGAAAAGGTTATTTAAAAATGCAAAATATATACACTCGCCTTTGTATTCCTTCCTAGCTTCATCTTGCTACTTATTAAATTCCTTTTTGACTTCCTGAACTGAACAGATAGAATTGCAGTAATTTTACACTATGTACTAGAATCATGCATATGTTGCAAAGCTACATTTCAAAAAAAAAAAAATTATGCATACAAAATATACCACTTTTTTATTTACCAACCAAAATATGCAAAATGTAGCAAAATATATCATGAATATCCTTTTAGATAAGAAACATTATGAATGCGAAAAATTATTGACAATTTTTCTTTGTCAATCAAGTAAAAGATTGCCTATATGTATTTTCCTGTACAATCAATTAAGTTGATTTAATGCCTCATTCTGTTGCACGTTATTTTGGCTCTTGGTAAAACTTTCTACTACACTTGAAATAAATCTGCAAGATGAATAAAAATAAAAACAAACAAATCTTTAATTGTTATATAACCAAAAACAGCAATATTCAAACAGGCCATAGGCAATTGTACAGAATTCTAATAGCTATTAGGTATGTATATATTATGACTTCTTGAACACTTAAATGTACTTATAAGAGGGGTGTATATCATGAGCTAGTGGGAAGGATAAGATATAGTTATTGGTTACTGGCAGTGTTTCTTCTCAAAAAAACAATCTCTGGGTTAATGTTGTGTAAAACTTTAACATTGAAAATCATGTGCTAATTATTTCATGTGGTTTACGGTTTTTTTTTTAACTGTACCAGACACTTTAATATATTTGAACCTTCACAATGTATGTGAACTCTTGAAAAAAAACAAAAAAAAAACCAAAAAACATATGTCTTTCCCTTTCAACAGAAAAAGATTTACAGGATGGGAATGACAATGAATGACAGGAGAAAAATTGATGGTTTCATTATAAAACTACTGATGATTTCATTATAAAAGTCTCCAG
>JAUBOD010000729.1:3130857-3142504 GCA_032353885.1 Nothura maculosa
AATGACAATGAATGACAGGAGAAAAATTGATGGTTTCATTATAAAACTACTGATGATTTCATTATAAAAGTCTCCAGTTCTTAGGGAAACCCACCAACTTCCAAGGATATTTAGAACTGACTTAATTTTTTTTTCCCAAGTGCTACCTGGATATCGGCACTATCCAGTTCTATTTTGACTGAGAAAAATTGTAAAACATTAAATGTGTATGTGAAATAGGATCATTTTTTGAATGTACAGTAGTATAAAGCAGTTGGCCTGTTCAAGAAACACTTCTTTATTCTGTGTTTTGAGTTGCTGATTGAACATTCGCAGACTCTAGTTGTAGAGTCCCTACAGACCACTGTCAGTCTCATACAGGAGAAAAACACTAGTTTTATGAATAATCTTCACAATTCAGTTCCATAATGTCTTCCTGCAATTTTTCACCCAAGAAGTGGAAATTGCTTTTTACTTTGCAAACAAGACTGCATGACTGGGCCTACTGGGAGGTGATGGCTGCCTACTTCAGACTGATCCCACAATTGGAATGAGTGGCTGTCTTACAAATGGTGTTTGCCATCCACAGAGGTTAAATTTACTGCAGTATTTGTTTTAGAAAATTCTGTAAATGATGATATAAGACTACATGCAGTGGTACTATTAATATAACTTTTCCAAAAGCAATATATAACTATTTTTCTCAAACACAGAAAAGTCAGTTAAAAGTCAGTTAACTTTTCCTGGTCTTTGCTCACCACTTTTAAGAAGAATGTCTTCGTTTTGCTATTGTTAAGTGAAACCTGAGCACATTGTAAGAATTTTAAATCTTTTTAATTTTAAATTTCCAGTGATTTATGGCATGTTATTTTGACCAAGTTGTGTTATTAGTCACGTTCCTGCTGAAACAGGACTAGCTCTAAACTAATAAACCATGATAGGTTCTAAAATATTTGAATTAAAATAAACCCACCAAACATTACATAATATTTCATACATTTTCTTGAATCTCCAAGTGGATATTAAGTGAAATGCAGATTTGAGCATGTAACATTCTTAATCATGATTTCTTTTTAATAATCGTGTTTTCTATCAGCAATAGTAAATACTTTTTCTGTAATGAACATAATACAGTAAACCTAAATAATTAATCTTTTATATACACTAGATGTTGTCAGGCCAAAGCAAAATTTTGAAACACCTGATGTTTTGTATGTCACTAAAGTGACCTATCATAAAGCTCCATTTTGATATAAGCTCCTACTAGCTCCTGTCTTTAAGAGACTGAAATGAAACAAAATATGTGCTGGAAATAAGAAATTCTGAAAAAAATTACTTAACAGAATATAACATTTGGTTTCCATCAGGAATGAGCAGAGGCATTACACTATATATGAAAGAAAAACAAACAAACAAACAAAAAAAACCCCACTGATATAGCCATGCAAATACAGTCAATAGCAGAAAGATGACCAGTGAACAGCCTGCTGCTCTGCAGGACCATATGAGTGCAAAAGAGTGAGACAAGAAAGGTTTATCTGGTGACCAGCAGTTATCTCATCTCCCAGAGAATAAAATTTCATCCTGCAAGGGAAAGCTATTAATGTCCCCCCAAATGGATGAACAACATTATCAATGTGGGGAGCATGATAATGTGTTAAGCAACCACATGTTTCAAGATGAAATACAGAAAGTGCTTGCATTTGCAAAGTGGACAAAAAAATATTTCACTTTCTCCTTTAGGTCCACTGTTTTAGACCATGTTTTTCATGCTATATGATGTACTGTCATGTAATTCTATCTTCTTATTCTTCGCATTTTTGCGAAGAATACAACCTGTCTACCTGGCCAGCAGACAGCTTCTCAGTACATCATCAGCAGCAGCAATTTCAGTGTAGCTCACTAGTCTGCATTTTATTTTTCTTCTGTTCTCATTATTCCCCACAAAGTCCTTGGCTTTCACAGTTTAGATATAGTCTTCTTCTTTTTCAAGTCATATTTAAAATGACTTGTAGGGATCAATGATCTAACTGACTGTTTGAAAAGCAGGTGATGTGGTCTGCTACTTTGCTACAAACATTGCACCTCACTAGTCATTCATCATATATAAAGGCAACCCAAAGTACAGGAAAATGTCAGAGGAATTTACCCTTGCTTTCAAAGTGCTTTGTGATCCAAAGACAAGTGTCAGCTGAATGCAGCTGTTCACTTTACAAAATGGTTTTATTTCAGCAACTTTTGTCTTTCTGAGTTTGATAACATGCTGTATAAGGAATACCTCTTTATCACTAAAAATAAAAGGTTTTGTACATAAATACCAATTGTTTGAGATAAAATGGCAAGCCATTCAATATTAGTTCATAAAAAAATCAAAAAAACCCGCATATACAGAAGAACACTGCAAACAAGAAAATTTCACAAATTTTGCGACATGAATTAAACTAAAATGTTTCATTATATAACTCTTCCATGTGAACCATTTTCAAAGTAAAGAAAACACTAGCGAGTAGTGAGATCATGATGGTGATAAACAAGCCAAGAAAGCATAGCTGAAGGGAGCACAAATAAGAAGAGGAGAATCAGATATCTTTCATTTTCAGTATTTCCTTAGAGATAAATGGCTTTTGGCCTAACATGTAGTACTGGGTATTTTTCCAAGCCTGGTTGCTCTCCTTCAAAGCACTGCCATCATTAATTGGAGAACCTGGAAATATCCTTACAAACCAGGGTCTGTCTTCTGGGATAATACACAGCAATGGTTACTTGAGTCTTGTTCTCCAGCATTTGCTGTAATAGTGACCCCTGAATTTTTATAAAATCATTATCACTTTGATATGGTTGGGCTCACTCCTCTCCCAAAAGGTGATAGTCAGGCACATGAGCATGATTTTGTCACAAAAACAGGAAGCAAAATAGCAAAACTGTAATAGCAAAACTGACAGTTTGAGGATTCCCATGTGTTATAACCCAGTGCCTCAACTCTCAGTTATCCAGACTTAAGTAGATTGATTGGAGGCTGAAAGGAATTGCTAGGTGCACAACAGTTGTCCTGGGATGCACCTAGATCTGTTTTGTCTATTAATCTCTGCAAGTACAATTCCAAACTGCTCTTAAAGTTCACATTCGGATATCAGAAAAAATAATTAGAGTGAGATTTGTGGAGGAAAATCAGTTTAATAGAAGAAAAACAAATTTAAGACAGCTCAAAAGAGTGAAATAAAAATTCAAATTAAGATATGTTTCCCTATCCCCTTTTGCTACTAACAGCTGTGAATCATACCTTTGGTTCAGTGAATTGCTTATCATTCCTAGCCTCCATTTCTTTCTCATCTCAGACTCCCTTTCCGATAGATGTGTAATATCTTATTGATCACTTTGCATGTGAATACCTTTGGGAATCAGATGTCATAGTCAAAAACTCTGGACAAAGGATGTCTCCTGCATTTTCTGTGGCTTATTTTAAGATGTCATCTATTTTGAACAATACTTCTGCACGCTAGCAATCTTGTGCTACAGAAGCTATTGAATAAGTTACTGGGTCTTTTTCATTCTCAAATGATTTGTTAATCAGATCTTTTCCTGTTCAGCTCAAGCTCAGGCTTCCAGCACTTAGAACTGTGCAACCAGAGTATTGAATTTGCCCTTTAAAAGCTATTACAGTGTCATCAAGTTTCCCTATTCTTCACTGAATTTCAGTGGAATGGTATTTACTGAAGTGATTTATTTTATGACACAGAACAAGCGACCCAAGTGCCTGCTGAACACATTTTATTGCTGGGTAGTGAAATGACTCTGCATGCGTGTGGAAGACTGGGGCTTATGGCATGCTTACTTGCTGATGCAAATGGCCAATAGTCTTGTTCAGGTAACAGAGGCTTACTTGACTCAAAGTGTAATAGTTTAAGAGGTGCAGAAATGACTGAGGACTCTATATGCACAGTGACGGGATGTTTTTCCCTTTAACAATAGTTTTTCAGAATATTTGTTCTGTTTTCTTTCATTTTTAATTCAAGGAAAGGAAGCATAAACATAAAAATTCCCCTTACTCTCAAATAAAAATCTGAAACAAATGACATACAAGCAATGGTGATTCTACCTCCAGACAAGGTAAAGTGGATGTGTAGGACATAGTTTTCAAGGAGTGGAAGTGGTGATAACTGGATATGTTCACAAGGGAGTTAGGCATGAATTTAAAAGATGGAACAAATGATGTAACTGAACAGTCAGATGATCTGAATGACCTCTGATATTTGGAAACATTAGAGTATTACAGTTTAAAGACTTATTTTCCTGCTCTGTGGAAATACGTGGCTTAGCTTGATATAAAATAAGTGGCTTAGCTTGATATAAAAAAATCTCATCTTGAGGAAATAAGCATACAAAACAAAAAATAATAGCATATAATATGTTTGTAAAGTGCATTTATTTCCTTATACTTATTTTATTTATGATACTTTGGCTTGTTCCTGTCACATTAAGAATATTTTGTAGAAATTTCTTATATGCTTAATTTTAATCGACCACTGAAGCACACACATGGTAAGGCTAATTTATTTGACACAAGAAGTCAAAAGATAGGTTCACATATAAATAACCATAAGCAACCAAGCTATTACAGCTTAATAACTTCCACTCATCAGCTGAGGGACTGTAATCCTCTGTAGGCATATTCCTAGCTCATAGAAAATATTAAATGAAACATGTCAGTAAACAACTGCAAAGATCTAAGAATTCAAAGTGAATGTCCAAGTAGATGATTGTACGTCTACCAATTTTAATTATTAGGTCAGTTTAGAGGAATGTAAATAATCACTTATGTGTCTTAATGGAAAGGCTAAGATCTCTTCCCCACTGTAAAATCTGTTCATTGCTGGGGCATCATAATGTCCATAATGGATTGCCATTATGGACTATTATAATTTGTACTTCCCAAACTGCCTCTAAGTGAAACACTGAGAACTTTTAAGAGCTTGTGATCTGGTCTCATCTGTTGACATTAAGTACAGTTCAGAGAACTACAGTTCTCTGCTATATACCTGATACACTGTTTTTTGTGGACGTACTAAGCATATTTCTTTGTTAGTTGAAAGTTCCTCTTTGTTGGGACATTCTATAAGCAGTCTGCAAACAGATTAGAAATAGTACATTAGTAAATGGATTTGGGTTATACTGTCAGGTGCTACATTCCTGCTTTATAAAATTTTGACTATAGAGATTTAAAATGAATGTGACATGGAAGAGGTCCATCTATACAAATGTTCTGCATTTCTTGAGGAGCTGAGTAAGTTTAGAAAATAATAGAAACATTTCTTTTCTGAGAAAGAATTTTATTCCACCTCTATTAGTACTAGTTTAGAAGAGTTACCTAAATCAACTACTAGTTGGCAGGAGGTTCTAGGATGTAAGTAATAAAAATGTAAACTTCCATAGAAGGCAGAAGCTATGATTTTGTTTTGTTTTGTTTTGTTTTCCTGCTCAGAAATGGTGAATAAAAGTATATGGGTTTCACTGGACCAGAGAAGGTAATAGACATTCATAGAAAGTCCTAATTCAAACAACAGAGTGAAATTTGAACAAAAAATAATTAGGACGAATATGAAACAATCACACTATCCATGACTTCTAATAGCCCTGTCAGAAGTGTTCGGTACATCATGTCATCCCTTTGCAAAGTCAAGACCATTTATTAAATACTGTAAAGATAATTATTAACTTTGGTGAGGATCTTTATCTTTGTACTTGTTACTTGTCATGTTTCTTATAATTCTTCCTAATTATTTGATACCGATCATTCCTGGTTATGTAATTGGATCATATGCCAATATGGTAGTTCTTATGCTTATGGCAGCTCTTATTAACCAAATTATATATATACATATATATATATAATAAAATAATGAAACAACATGTTTGATACTGAGATGTTCTCTCTTTTTAATGCTACAAAAAGTTCCTAGTATTTACAGTATTTAATGAAACCCATTCACGTGGTTTGAATTATATTTGGAGTTCAAACTAATTAAAGGACATCTGCACACATTTCTGGTAACTTCTGGAGTTTGAGATGACAAAGAACAGTCAACACACATCTATTCAACACAAATATTTGTGTTTCTTTCATAGTTTTGAATTCCTAACATTTGAATATGGAGGTGAGACTTTCATGCTGCAGTGACATAATTATTCCTATTTATCTTTGGAAAATGCTGAGTTTACTTAAAGATGTCGTTTTTGTTGTTAAAAAAAGGAATGAAAAAATGAAGAGCAGGATAGATAACATCATTAAAATACTCCAGGTCTTACTTCGTAATGCTATAGTCATTGTAGAGAGCAAAACAGAGAAATAGAGTCAGCAAAATTAAATAAAAGGAAACAAAAGTATAATCAGGAAAGCAATTTGCTGGAAAACAACTACAGATCTTTTTTTTGTTTAGCTTTTTCAAAAAAGGAATGAATGTGTAACTATAAAAGAAAAAGGACCTTTTTTTGAACGAATTGTGACAAATAAACACATCATACAATATTATCAGAAAAATGTGCAGAAAAGATGTGAAGTGATATGATAAACCAAAGTATAGCACACATTAACACACCCAGACAAAACTGAAGCAATTATTCAATTATTCAAATAGGGAAAAGAGGAACCCACCAATACCAAACAAAAAGTTTAACATACACTTTCAGTCAGCATACTTTTACATCAAAGTTGAGAAGGTTTGTACAGCTGTGTAAGGCAGATAAAAATCTTGTTAAAAAGAATAAGGAAAATAGCAACAACATTTTGTCTATTTGAAAAAAAAATATTTGTGGGCTGTTTCCTCACTAGTGCAATGTTTCCTCCAAAGACAAGGAAGCTTGAGAGCTATGAGAGCCAAGAACCATTTGATTATGGATGGCAAAATTATTCAGATAGAGAAAGTAAAACAAAGCTTGCATGTCTGTTAGCTAGATTAAGCAAAATCATAAGACAGTATGCCATATAAACGGATTTACTACTAAGAAAAAGCCATCTATTGTTGGTAGAATATATATTAATTAGCATGGGTAAATACATTTTACATTGTTGTGCTTACTAGAATACTAGACAAGAAGAGAGTATAGCGCAAGATTTTTCAATAAGAATATCCATACAAGGGAAAGTTTTTAATGATTAAAGCAGAGTGGTGTAGTTAACTACAGTGTCTCATATGAATATTCAAAAACTATACCTTATGGTGTAATTTACAATTGCAGACCTTTCCATAAAGTATATAAAACAATGCTTGGGAAAAATATAAAGGAAAGGCATAAATAAATAAATACAAACTTAAGGAACAAAAGTGCAATAATATAAAACATCAGAAGCATTGAACTTGGACTTTATAAAAATTATTTCCTTGTGATGAAAAAGATTGTACTGAAAGAAAAGAATATTTAAGAGTACTTCGAGATCTTAGTAAAACTCTATAAAGTGCAAAACAAAGCAACAAGCAAACATATATCAGTTACACAATATGTCATTATAGCACATTAAATGCACAATAAATTCAAGGAACTTAACAGCAGGCCTAGGAAGAATTGAATTTTTTATAGGTTAAAAAGATCACTTTCTCATAATTTGGCTTTACTGTAAAATAAAATGTTCATTAGAAGACTGCATTTTTATAGTATGAAGGAGGAGATAACAGTTCAAACTCAATGTTTTGATAAAAAGTAATGTGGAGGACAAATGAATTACAACTTTGACTATGAGTCTGTTTCCTTTTCCATTCATTCTAATATCAATATTCCAGTGGTATGGAGAAATATATCATTAATAATGTTAATAATGATGAAAAACCCCCATTGGCTGCAATAAAGACTTGCAGCCTAGAAGTATCCTTTACTGTCAGTTCTCCAGTTGTTTTAGCATTACCAGGTTTCATATTTCTTCTCTCCGTGTGCATTTCACAACAGGAATTCTAAGAAAACACAAGCATGCTCTATATACCAGCAATACCAGCAGATAATATGTGCTAGTAAGTGTTGGGGACTTGTAGGGTAACCACTATGTTCTTAGTAACAAGCAAAAAGGGAAAAATGCTATCTTTACTTCAAAATATGTTCTTGGTAGAGCTAAAGTGATAAGCAAATGTAAATCATAGCACACATTTAATATGTTTTTCTTTTCCCTTTCTTAGCCATCTCTAAAAAAATCAGACTAAACATATGGGTTCAATAAAGTATTTCTGTTTTTAAATGCAGAGAAAATTTTATCCCTAAAGCTAATTAAATATTCATAGTAAACCCGCTGGTGAATGGTGAACCCGCTGGTCCAGCTTCTATGCAAAAAAAAAAAACCCAAAAAAACAGTGAGCTGATTATGTAGTCTGCTTATGGATGTTTTAGAGTATACTAAAGGGCAGTAATTTAGCTCAGTTCTGAATGTTAATTGCACAAAATGCTTAAAGACACAATAAAATGTCTCTAATATTTATTTTATGAGTAGATTCATGTTCCAAATGTCGATGTATCCTCTGGGACATAGAATCTAGACATAGACTGTAGAAATTAGTGCTACTTCTACTGCCTCTTTCTAGAAATACTTTCTACTAAGCATCAGTCAGTAACTGATAGCTTGAGACACAGGCTGATGCCTTTTATTCCCCTCTTCTGCAATTTTAAGGAAATGAAATACTGATTTACACCCCATTGGCTTCAGGATTTATTTTATTCCTTTAATCCTCCAGCTTTGCTCATGACTGCCAGTTTTTGTTGTATTAGTATGTAAATCTGACACTAATGCTATCTATAGGAAATTGAAGTTCATGTTGATGCATAAAAGCTATGTCATACTCCAGGAAAATTTGGGCTCTCAGTCACTCAATGGAGAAAAAAAGCCTGTCTTTGCAGCAAGTGATTCAGTTCATTTGTCTTAGTTAGCCATCTATATCCTAGGATTAAATAAAACACTCTGGAAATGCTAGTCTCTTTCATATGATCGCAGAGGTGAGATCAGTTGCCTAACACAAACTAGACACCTAATTTCTAAATGAATCCATCAAGTATCAAATATGATATTTCTATCAGTTTTTCTATCAAAAATGAAGATTTGAAGTCAAGAAATAAACTAGACAGCTTCCTAGCCTCGAAATATAACAGAAATAATGCTGATTCAAGAATAATTCATAGTATTTGGAACGAAAAATAAAGTCCTTCCATTTTCTTTCCCTTTTTGGTTGTCTGGCAGTCCTACACACCAATGACTATTCAGACATGACAAATTAAGGGTGCATTCTAAGAAGGAAGAATGAAGTGCTCTCACAGCTCTAACAGTACTAAAAATGATGTTAGATGTATGAGAATTACATATCTTTTTGACTAAACATTCCTGTAAATCTGCTTTATAGTAAAAAAAAAAATCTGGGTAAAAAAATAATAAAAATATCAGATTAACAGGATTCCCTTCTATCCTACTCAAGGGCCATGGAAGTTTTTAACTGTCAGAAATCTGGGCCTTTTGGGACAGAAAGAGCAATGCTTTCACAGACATTATTACTGTAGTGTTTTGAAAGAGCAGAAGGCTCCTGTGATGTTTTCTGAGGCTCCTGTGAAAGTGAGACCTACTGCCACTCTTAGTTCTCCAAGCAGTGTGGATTTACACCGTGTTTCTTCACTGAAAAGGATGATTGTGATATATTGTGCAAGTTGTAATCCACCTAAACAGAAGACTAGTGCTACCTGCTTAACAGCATTATGGCACTCTGTCAGCCTTTCCAAATAAAAAACCATAACTTTCAGTCAGAGTAGTTTGATTTTGACTTCTTACTGAGAAGTCAGCAGATTTTCTGTAGGAATAAATCCTCTTACAGACAATGTTAGCAGCTGTGCACGAATGGAGTATTAGAAAAGAAAGCTCTTTTTTTTCCCCTTCTGGATTATTTCAAATTGTATTTTCTGTCATTTTTTTCTGTTTAAGTATCATTTTAAGTCACTGGGAGTCCGTTCATCAACAGCAATGGATTTTGGCTGAAGTCCCTGGAACTTAATAATTTCAAATATAATGAAAAGATTTTTCTTGTGGAGATTTTCCAGTTGAACCTGATTAAGATACATCTTCAATTTTATCTTGCATGCTACACAAATCCTCTTCATACTTTTAATAAATTTATTACAAGGTCTTACTTTACAGAAGATAATCTATTCTCTACATGCTTCAGCACGGAAGAACCAAAATATTTTTGAAGAATGTGCTAAAAAATTAGATATATGATTATGTGATACATTTTGCCTAATTTTCTGTGAAATAACTTCTCTCTAATCAGCCATGACACAATGAGCAGCAATTTGAATAGACCTACTCTAAAAGCATGGCTCTGTGCAGTAGTAAGAGGAATACATTTACTTTGGATGACTGTAGGGGCACTGCTGCTGCACCATCCTCTGCTCCAGCAGGGAAGCATGAAAGAAAGACATCCTGCACAAAGGTCCATCATTTCTATCCTCAACAGAATATTGGAGCACCTAGGCTGACTACCTCAAACCAAAATTAACCACATGAGTTTAAGTGGACACAGAAAATACCTACTTTTATCTGCTGCATTAGCATTGTTGCCATGTCTTTTGTGTCCAGGCAGCTCAGGGCTGGTCTCAGTGAAGGGAATGTTGTGGTGATGGCTGTTCAAGCAGATCTCTGCAGGCAGGTTTGCTTCTCCCCTCCTGCAGAGAGAGGGATTCTCTCTCCTTTACATCATAATGGTAAGTACTGAAAAGTCTTATTAACATGTTTACAGCACCAAAAATATGTTGCCATTACACATACTCCACTTTAAGCACTGACATGGAGAAGATATTCAGATAGGGATGGGGTGTAACAAAATCCTGACAGTACAGAAATATGTTTTAAAAGGAATTTCTAATTACTGTTTATAACACTGAAAAGATCAGACTACACATTTAAAAAGCTTTCCTCATGTTGCTCAAGAAGAGGGGAAGACTTGGAGAAAGATGGATCCTAACAGACATTCTGGCATTGCAGACCTTGTTTGAGGTGAGAGATAGTTACCAATTCCAGGATGGTTGGTATCTGTGGAATCCACTTCTCCTTAGGCAACACAGACAACACAGTCTGCCCTCCTAGCCTATCCTGATAAGAATGAATGTAGGGTGGAGCAGAGTGAAGACACCGTGGCCTAACTCTATGGTACTCCCTGTAGAGGTGGCAGCCTGGTGTTGCCACATAGCCAAGAGGCCAAGGATGGTAGCAGATCAGTTCCTTCTGCTAAACTTTACTCAGATCTCCTTCTGATCCCATTGTAATACCAATACACAATCACTCCTCACTGAGCATGCTCTCTGGATTAATAACTAAAGAAAATATGACTAGAGTCACTCAAGTTCCATGTGGATGTAAAAGAAAATGTATAAAAGGCAAACTAAGTGAGGATAAGAATTAGGAAGAAAGAAACAAGGAAGAGGAGAGAGGGAGGAGTCCATCACAACTTCTGGATCAGCCAAAAGGCTGAACCCTTCTCCCCCCACCTCGGATCAGGACACCACCGAGGAGACTCCTAAAGACTGAGAGCCCTCTCCCATCTTCTGGGTGAGTGATGATTGTGCATTTGTACATTAGTCACTAGCTGAGGACCCCACATTGTAGAGAATTTCCTATACTGACATCCAAAACCTGTTTTCTAAATGTTGCATTTGA
>JAUBOD010000729.1:3164945-3179467 GCA_032353885.1 Nothura maculosa
GAGCCATGTGCTCTAGGTGACCCTGCGTGTGTAGGGGGGTTGGACTAGATGACCTCTAAGGTCCCTTCCAACCTTACGCATTCTATGATTCTATGACATTTTAAATTTTTCATGATAAGTAATCTTTATAAAATCTTTAAGTAGTTCAGCTCATAAGAAATCAAATTCTGTACTAAATAGTAACTTTCTTGTTATTACATGAGAAGGAAATAAGCTGTTTTCCATCCTCCTCCAAAATCTCTCTTCACGTGCTACAGTACAAACTGATTATCCCTTTCTATTCCCAACTGGCTGCATTTCAGTGATGCCACATAAATAAAAAAAAATGCAGTTTATTTTAATGGAAGAAATAAGACCTACACATGAAAGAAAAAAATCTTTTCATTATTCCTGGAATTTTCAGTCAAGCAGAGATATTTCTTCTGCTCCTTTTCCTCTTACCTTTGTTTTGCTATCAAAACATGTAAATCCAAGAGCAAAGTCAATTGTAAAGCACAGGGTATCCCCTTGCCAGCTGCATACGTATGTTTTAGACTGGAAAAAAAATAAAATAAAAAAGAGAGATTTTTGAAAGAAGAGTCATGGTTTCCTTCATCACAACAATAACATATACTTTTTTGGGCATGTGAGGATGTTCAGGTGGCAACAGTGATACTGATTTAATTACTACATTTTAAATTAATAACAGCCTTTATAGTAATGTGGTATCAGATCTATTAGCTAGACATTTGCTGGATGAATTTTTTATATGAGGAATCCTATTTCTCAAAACAAGTAACGTATTTTTATATCATGAAATGTAACACAAAAAAAGCAATGCCAACTCTGACGATTTCAAAGCTTTTGGAAAACTGCTTACACTTCACTTGCTAATGGATTACCATATCAACTCCAACAAATATGCAGGAAACATTGTCTAAACATCTGGTGATTACAATTCAACTATGGAATAATTATTATTTCACCCTTCCTGGTCATTTAAAATATGAATATAGTCTTCTTGTAACATTTTCATACATAAACTTGGTTGACATACCATTGCACTATGGATTGATTAATACCAGCTAATATAATAATTTAATAATTATTATTATAACTAGAACTAATTAAACAGTACTTCTACTTGCTGTATGCGACTAAATACATATAAATTATTTGATCTCTTTTTATATTTTTTAATTATTGTTTTTGGAACTCCATAAAAAATTTAAGAGTAAAACTCCATAAAAACTTTTTAGACAAAACTAAATATATGCATTTTGAAGACTAGCTAACTTGAATGTATGTTCCATTCTGAAAGCAGAAAAATTCAGTTTCCAATAGTATCATTATGGCTTGATGACACTTAAATCAATGGCGAAAATATCACTGACATTGACATGAGTAGAGATTAGATCCTGCTGGCAGCGTTTTCTCACCAAATTTCACATAAATTTTTAAAATGCTTAATATACCTGCAAGTTTTATGAAAGCTTTGAGTCTTAGGTGATTTTTTTTTTTGAGTTCTTTTTTTCCAATAGTAATTCATAAAGTCTTCTCATACTTGGAACTTGTTAATTAGAAATTAGAGATTTTGTACCATGGTAGTCTCTTTAAAGAATAAAAACAGCTGTAACAAAAGAATGACGAAGAGGAGACTGAAAGCATTAATAATCTTGCTGATGTTATTGAAAGCTTTCCACTTAATTACTTTTAAGTTATTTTTAGTATGATATAAGAAGTTAGTGTCTCTGAAGGTCTGCACTACTCAAACAAAACTTTAGAGTTAAATAACCATAAAAGCTTCTGAGTTTTACATACAACATTTTATACAGATTTTTAAAAGAACTTGGAATGAAATTCACTTATTCACAGGCTACTAATATAATCTACTATAGTGGAACAGTAACAGAGGTATAAATTATTTTTGAATATTTTATTGGTGTTCTAAGATTGTATTTTTGTCATTTTATAATATTTCAGTGATTGATACTCAATTACAGCATTATTTAAATATCCTCACATTTTTTACAGTAATTAAAATGCGGCATTAAGCCCCAGTAATAACTTATTCTCCATTATTTTCCAATTAAGCAGGTTATACTAACTGAGCTCTGACTCAGCAAAGCAATTAAAAAAAATCATATTAAATTAGATTCCCCAGTGACTAAGCATCTAATTACGCAGCTACACATAATGAATACTAAAATGAATTATTCACAAATAATTAAGCCTAGAGTATTTTATGAATATTCAATATTTGCATATAATGTAAATGGTTTGAAAATTATTTGCAAATAAATACTAAAGACAAACAGAACATATTGCATATTCAGCATAATAAATTGCAAATAGATGTAATCAAATGTAACCAAAAACCTTGGTAAATACAGGATGAGGATCTGCAAACCTTTAGATATTATCAGCCTTTAGATATGCATTAAAATATTTTGCTGACATAGAGCAATAATTTACCCTCCACATTATTTACATGAAGGCATTTACAGTCAGACAGAAGGGAACATTCAAAATAACTTCAAGTGTGGAATGTTGACAGTGTTTGAATAGCACTGCTGCACATTAAAACAAATATTGTTCTGGCTTTAATCTTAGTGGTTATGAAAGGTAGTACAGACGCAGACTCAGTGCATTCCTGAAGTAATTCTTTCCCTAAAGTGTTAAGAATTTAAGAGAAAGCTGTTATATTTAACCTGCACCAGATCAGAAAACAAACATATTTAGTTATGACCAATTATTTAATGTTTTCAAAGTCCTTTGCTAGT
Source organism: Nothura maculosa (assembly GCA_032353885.1). Taxonomy (NCBI): domain Eukaryota; kingdom Metazoa; phylum Chordata; class Aves; order Tinamiformes; family Tinamidae; genus Nothura; species Nothura maculosa. The sequence goes on from JAUBOD010000729.1 coordinate 3,167,708, forward strand.
GAAATGATCTGTAGAATTATTATTTGTAATGAAAGTCAGTTACAAAAGTCTTACCCTTGTACTGTACCTCTGTATTCAGGTACCACAGTCTCAATACACATACTTTCACAAAAATATCATTAAGGTGATAATACCACTGACTAAGCAGAGGGAAATCTATGTTTCTGAGTCATGCATGGAAGACCTCCTATGCAAAGAAATTCCTGCCTCACTTGGACAAATCACTAAAATGAAGCAAGAACATAATCTGTACAAGAGCAGCTGAGGTCTTTGATTCCTGGGGGAGACTGAGAAGAAGGCTGGATGGAGCACAGACTTTTGTGCTGCAGGGTGAGCTAAGATGAAGAATGCATACTGGCAGCTACATGATGGAAAAGCAGGTCCCGTATATCTACAGGCAGGAGATGAACATGAGATTTTAGCCCTATAACAAAAATCAGCTAGATAGCAGATCTTCAGCTCCATCTGTGAAACTCTGCATATCAATCAAATCATTATACTGCAGTTTACTAATGTTTTGATACTTGGGAGACATTATTTTTTCCCTTAGGTTTTCCTGGTACCTGCACATGGTAATTAGCATAGAAATGTGAGTCAAATATCTCCTAGTGTTAAAAACTCGTCTTTTTTTGATTTTGTTTTTCATGATTTTTTTACATCAGCAAGAGGACAAGGGACAGGTTGCTTCAGTTCTCTTAAACAAAGACTAATGCAGTTTTCTGAATACGAATTAGAAGAGCTTTTTCAAAAATGTTTGAGAGCAGATAAATTAATTTCAAAACCATATTTTATGACTATCACTATGATTAACTTTCTTTCAGAAGGAGGGTATGTATTTTTAACAGATTTATTACTGTAATGAGGAGGGCTTTAAACTTGCTTTACGGGTCCAGCAGTAAGGAAATGCTGAAACGGAACAGGAATGCATGAGAAAAGGCTACTAGAAGAACTTTCACATCCATTTAAGAAGGGCATTCATCAGTATACCTAAAGAGCTTATGCAGCAATTAATAAAGCTTGGAATAAAAAAAAGGATTACTCATTCACGTGCTGTCAACAGAGTCTGACATGACTGGAATTACAGAGACGTAGTGGGTACTACGTACAGCTGCAGTTCAGTCATGGATAAGTGCAGTCTGTTTAGGAAGGAGTAAGAGCCAAGGAGTAAGAGGTCCTCTCCTCGTTGTGAGTGGTCTATGTACAGCAAACTTCTGATCAGAAGACTTCTGATTTCAACAGAGACATGCAGCTGTCCTGCATAAGCTGAAGATACACGTGTGGATTCTATAGGGACTGTGAGATCTTCATAAATCTAGACACACAGTAGATTTGATGGCTACTGGAATATATATATACTCATTGAAATGCTTTGGCTTGGGTGCATAAACTAGTCTTAGTCCGGTCATATGGGTGAAAAGTTGAGTCTCTGGATTTTTTTAAAGACTTTTTAATATTCATGTACCTTACTGCTTAAATTACATAGTCCTTTTGCTACTCTGTCGAATAATTTATATATATATAACATATTTGTACTTATTTATTATATTTATGTGGAAAAACAGATACTCTTTTCCAATATATTCGTTATACATTTCCACACATATTTAAACAAAGAATTTTAAAAAAACATAAAACAAAGATTTTTGTCAAGAACCATAATGCTTATAATATACATATTGTATACATTTCCTGCTTGTCGTTTGAAGTTAAAAGTATATTATGTTTGTCTGTGGGGAAGTTAGTCCATTACTGACATAATAACTGCTAAGATCTTAACTCAATTTCTACTTTGCTTATAACAAGGGAGTGTTTGCATTTAAATCTAATTAGAATTTTTTTAAGTTATTAATAAATTTTCAGTATTTTTTTTTACATGGACAAGTCATCCCAATTCCATGCAAAATAAATAGAATTACTAAGAACAAAGTTTTATTTGCTTAGTAAAAACAGTAGCTGCCTCATGTATTATTAAACAGCCATTATCACTTGTTATGATGTTTATCCTTGTTTATAGTTGACTACCAATAGAAATATATAGACATCAATAACAAAACTTGCTACAGGAACAGCTGTAGCTTTAATGTGCTTTACGCAAATCTTAAATGATGACCAAAACCCATTAAAGCTATTAATGGCAAAGCATTCTTGAACTATATTTTTACATTAAGGAGATAGACTTTATAGAACCACAAGTAAAACAACATAAAATATCACAGGTTAATGCCTCTGTCTTTTTTTCCCTTTTTTTTTTTTTTTTTTTGGCAGCACCAATACACCATACTGAAGTGAGGTTCCAGAATAAATTGCTAAGTATTTATCAAGCTTTACTATGAGGCAGGCTAGGCCAAGAACAAACCTTTCTGAAACTCTTACTTTCTGTATACAAAAAATCTGAGAAAGAAATGAAAATGATCATAGGAACAATACTGTTGTTATGATTATATAGGGAAATGTTTCTCAGTCCATATCTAGCACACCCTAGAGAGTGTACAAGAAAGCATACAAAATTAAAACTCTTAATTCTGAAGACAGTCTACAATATTTTCTTCAACATTTTTTATATGGAATTTCTAGTGCTGAATGGAAGTGCTTCTTAAACTTTCTTAAATCCCAATACATTTAAATTATAATGCATATATTTTGGTTTTCAGATGTGTGAAAAATCTGATGATATTTTCAGATACCAGGTTTATGTTTGTTCCATAACTTTGTAAAGGTGTCAATGAAATAATTTGTGTGACTGTGCATGAATGTATGAATGTATCTAGAAAAATGTGGCATATCCACTCATGTGGTCATACCTTTTGGAAATTCATCATAACAATTACAAAGTTACAGAAATGTGAACATTATGTGATTACAGTGTAAACTCCAGTCACGGTGTTAAACCACTGTGACAGAGAGACTAGGATTGCACGGATTTGAAGCCTGGAATGAAATATTTCTCTACGGAGAGTTCTGTATCTATGGGAAAAATTGGGTCACTGATTCAGCTAGAACTGCTAAACTGCTTGACAAGACTAGTGAGCAATGCAGATATGGTTATGCAGACTGGCTATTGCATTATTTTTGTAAAGAGAACCTAAGGCTAATGTAAACCAAGAGAAAAAAAAAAGATTTGCTATGGAATAAATAGTAGAAGTCAATGAGAACAATGGAAGTAGGACACACATGGGTAAATTAAATGCCATTCTCAAGTTTAAACTAGTTGTGCCTAACAACCGTTTCATGGATTTGTAGCAACCATATGTTATTTTTCCAGAAAGAAATCTAATATTTAATTTTTAATATTTTCCTATCTCTAGAGTGTATTTTCACATATCTGAAGTGCATTCACAGAGTAATCAGGCTGGCACCATTCACATCAGTAGAATCCTACTGAGGTACTTCAGCAGATGCACTAACATGTTTTTGAAAAAAATCTTCATTATACTATAAAGGATTTGTCTTTACCAGTAAGTTATAAAGCAAGAGATATCCCCAAGTACAATATTCAGTTTTGGACAAAAGTTCTTTGGATTGTGGTTTTCTTTTGTGACTGATTCTTACATAAATAATCACAGAGAAAGAATAATACAGACTCATAAACTTTTAAAAATAGCCAGATGGCAAAATTCTATAATCAAATTTCTCTGCAAATGTGCCATGCCATTTGAGTAACTTCCTTACAGCTTCAATAGCTTCACACTTAAACAAGAATATAACATTATCTGAAAAATAACATCAGCACACTAAAATCAAATAGTTCTTATCTAAAGTTTGTATTTAAATAAAAATAAATATATTCATAATATATATATAACAATATAGATTTAGCCTTTTGATTTAGATCTTCATAATTTTAAGACTATACTAGGAATTTTAAGAATATTGAAGTACTTCTCTAAAAATTTACATTATGTTACGAGTAGTTAAGCAACAGAATATATATTCTGAGAATTTTACTTAATACTCTTGTGAATGCACAGGATTTCTCTTGTTTTACAGCATTAATAGGTACAACACTTGATTCCTCCTTGTATCCCATTTGCTGAATTAATTATTATTACAAAATTTAAACACATACAATTAATCTGTATAGTTTTAAAGACCTGACTTTGGGGACAACTTTTTTTTTGCATTCTCAGAAAAATTAATTAAAATTGAATGGCATTTCTAAAGATGACCAGATAAATTCTAATTCTAATAAGGAATTCTAATAAGCTTCCTGTATATAATTAAAACAATTTTAACTTAATTGTGTAATTAAACCAAGTGCTTTTAGTAGCAAATTGATAAGTATCTTTTAATGACCCTATAAATTTAATTTAATCTAACTGCTACTTAATGCCTCACCTGAATTTAAAGTGGATATCCAGTTCGTTTATGTTTGCTTCAAAAAAAAAAAGTAATACGTACGTAAATTAGTATATGTTAGTCTTTTCATTACTAGAAGAATTCCTATATATAATTTTGCTTCATATGCTTATGTCTCTTCATAGAACATAAAATAAAGATAATGTTTGATATCTTTATTGAATATTTTTGCATTTAAAATATATTATTTGATGCTCACAAGCATCACATCCAACAACCTTGTTAAACCATCTTAGTTTACTATGAAGAATTAATAAATTAATAAACTAGAAAAGACAATTATTTCTCTTTTAGACTGCCTAATTTCATTTTTTTAAAAAAAAATTATTTAGCCTTGGAGAATGGCCAGCAATGGAAGGAGAACCAGGAAGCAAACTAATTGTAGGCTGCAGAACTTTGCAAGTTTCCTTTTCTTCAATTTCCTTTAATCCTCAAATTTTAAATTGGACTTGGCAACAAACATACGTTGTGAAATAGCTTCAGAGATGGAGCCTTTCCACATCTTCTTGCAGCTGGGCCACTCTGCAGTGGAATGTAATTATGTTAAAAGATCTTAGACCATTTGGGTTAAAAACCTGTTTTTCTAGAAAGCAATGTTAATTGGCTTTCCAATACCCTTCTAATCACAAATATTTGACTCCTAACAATATTGTGGTCGATTTATAATGGAATTTTACACTGCGATTATTTAGCAATTTAGCAAATGTTATCAGTACTCAAATCTTTTTTTTTACAAAATATAATTTTGAACAGAAACATGATAATCTAAAAAGATTAAAATATATGAATAGCCTAAAATTGAGCAAGATTAGAGAAGAATTAGGTAAAAGATTGCATTGCGTTCATTGGAAAGTTTAGAAACTGAATTTTTATTTAGTGGAATCTCTTCATCTAGTTCCTAATTATGAAAGCAACTATTGATACATCTCAAGATTGAGAATAAAATGCCAAATCTAGAAATGATTTTTTTTTTCTGGAGCTGCTCAAAATTTTACACCTATTCATCTGTTATTTTTTAATTTGGAAAAAATGCAGGTTTTAAAAATGTTAGTCAAGTTTTGTGCAATTTTTTCTCCCTTCCTGTTCCGCACAGTCTCCCGAGAGCTATTCCATATTGTGAAACTATCAAATTCTTTTCCTTATTTTGTCTTCAATTAGTAACAAGTGTAATGTTTGTGTAACACACAAAACAATTGTAATGCCAAAACAGTTAGAAAACAGTTAGCTCTTTGAGTTTTGCAATTTTTCTGGAGCTGACAATAAAATGTGAATTTAACTCTTTCACCTTTAATTGATTGCATTAATTTAACAATTGTATCCAGTGCTCTGGAAAGAATACCTTAAGGAGCAGGAAGAATTCTGCTGAAAAAGACAATACTGAAAAGACATGGAGTAAAACTGTGCAGGTAAAAGACATCAGCACAATATCTATAAAAGAAATATTATGCTTTTGCCATAATACAGTTTTGAAGACTATCTGCACTGTAAAAAAATAAAAACTAAGTCTTAGAGCATCATGAATTCATCTTACAAAAACTTAAAATATTGTTGCTAAGACAGAGAGAGAGGCTTGCAAAGATTTTTGGAAGATAAATGACTTTATGGTTATGATTGAGGAAAGTTAATTCATCCGTCACAATGTTTTTATCCTCCCTTGAAAATACTTTTGAAGAATACCTTTCTGCCTTTGGACGGCCCTTCTGCATTTTTAATGCCCCTTCCACCCCAAATTATGCTACCAACAATTACATTTTTTTTTTTGCATTTAATTTATCATTACTTGTATCATTGCTTGTATTTTTCTTGCTTTTCTACATTTTTTGCCACTTACCATTGTCATAAGAAATGTATACAAAAATAAACACATACATTATGAGAGATGAACTTCAAAAGCACTACTGAACATAAAATATAAACAGCATAAGGATAAAAACTGTTAAGAGATACAATTCTTATAGTAAACCAAACACAAGAAACAGGTACAGGATAAGGTTAACAACAACTTAGTCAAATACAAGATCATAATGAGTGATCTCTCATGTAAAGAATAATGGCTGAAAGGATGTAGTGCAGTCTTACACCTGGCATGAATCTGCCCCAATCATTTAGGCATAAAAACCAATTTCCCACCACAATTATGGTCCTTATCCAAAATAAAGATTTCTTGTGGACCTACAGATAATAAGCATTAATTTTCTGGATGCTGAAATGTCAGTCCCCTTTATATGGCTAGAAATATTCTGAATAAAGTTAAACTGCAGGCCTCATTCATGCTACTTCTGATATCCTCCTGAAAAGACAGACATGAAAAGCAGCATTGATGTTTTGAAGGAAGAAAGTAAATAGTGGAATCAGAAAGATTTTTCACTGCTGGAGAACTACCACAGCACTTTGCTCCCTACTGGCATAATGGTTTAGAGCAAACTTCAATGTATGAAAGTGACTGACAGAAAATTAAGATATAGGAACACATACATAGAAACTCAAGAATTACAACCAGAACTTTAACTGAATGCCTTAGCTGCAGATTTCAAATAGGCCAAACCAGGACTGGAAGAAATGTTAGTATCTTCTGTGCTATACTGAGCTAACAGATTGTTGTATTAAATAACTAAAAACTTTGCACAAATGCATATTTGTCCCTTGTTATCATACAGTCACAGATAGACAAATATTTATATGACGATTAAGCTTTCAGAAGCCTTTGGTGTATTACAGTATACTCAGAGCATTACTCACAGAGCATATTAATTTGATACAATTATTAAGCATATGCAGTAACTTTGCTGCAATTTGTTACAGCGTATTTTACTGATGAAATGGCTCCAGTATATCTTAATTATTCATTACTTACCCCTGTTCTTTGAACTTCCAGGAAAATTGCTCTTTGAAACGATTTCTCCCACATTGCCAACTCATTGCCAAGTTCTACATTGAAATAATGACTCTTGCCATGTCCAACCAGAACACTGAAACAATATGGCCTCTGGTCTTCAAGATCATAGTCTTGATGAATACCTAAATACAAATTTGCTTGTAGCCAGCAATCATCAGCAAGCCAGAGCTGAAAGACATGTTTCAGGATGTGATTTTTCACCTAGCAAAAACAAGCAGTTAGGGTAACACTGTCTTCTGCAAATGACAGGTATTCAGTGTCAGTCAGGTACGTTGTTGTAGTATAAAGAAGCAATGCTTTCAGAATTAGGTAACATTTCCAAAGACAAATTCTCTTTTACTTTTTATTCACTTTAACCTGTATCACAAAATCTGAGCTAATCCTGTACTCTGAAAATGCTGTTAAAGTAACCTAAGCAATACATATGTTGTAATTTAAGAGGAGTTAATAGAAATAAAGGTGAGAAGGAAGGGATAACAACAAAGATTACCAGGAGGAAGTTCTCTGACCTTATCAACAAAAAGTTCTCTACACCTCCCAACAAAAGAGGAAAAGAAGGATTTTGGAGAGATAGCAGGGAAGACGGCATCATTACTTCTAGGAATGCATCTTTCTATGTAGCAGATTGAATACTATTCCAGAGGACTGTAGCAGAAGTTTCTTAAAAATTCATGATATCAGGTGATGAGTAAAAGATCTGCACTGTCAGGCTGATAATGCTAACATGATGAGATAAATGAGATCATATTGTAAATCATCTGGTTGTTAGTTAGTTCATGTATATTCAAGGCAAGAATGTGAAATATGAATATTCATTCATATATTACTACATGTACACTTGTGTTTACACATGTGTGTGTATTTGCTACACATATGTATGTAAACACACACAAACCTAAAATATAGGAATTTTAAAAAAGACTAATTTCCATATTTCATATTAAATTCTTATTTTCCTATTTTTAACTCTTATGCCATAATCATCACATGTAAGAAGTTTACAATCAGATTTGTAACAACTGTCCTTGCCTTAAACCATCTTTCTTCAGAACCCAGATGATACAATATTCCTAACTATGACCTTAGTGCAGTTCTAGCTAGCTTCTGAAAAACTTTAAAAATACTCTCACAAAACCACACAATATAAATGTTTTGGATTGCAATGTAGAAACTTCAATATCTTAAGAATTTTGTCCATGTTTATTGATTCATGCAATTTCCTTCATTTATCACATATACTAAAGAATTAACAGAAAAGAAATTCAGGTGTTGAGTTGGAAGTTTTATAATTCAGCTAATTTATTCATAAAGACTCATAATTGAACATTAATTTATTAAAATGTCAAGAACATTAAGCATTGAACTGTGGGTAGTTTATTTCCCAATTCTTTTTCTTAATGAAAATGTAATACAGTTTCCTTCTAGCAAATTCTTGTGATTTCTTTGAAATCAGTCTTACCATAATGTTAAAGTAACGAGTGAGAATGAAATCAGTAGTAACATTTACAGAATGAAAACAAAAATAATGATCACCAAACCTTCACCAAAAAATACTTATATAAATACTGCAATAGACCCTATTTAAGAACATAATTTATAATAACAGATAAGCTACTTGAGAATTAGCTGCCAGTTAAAATTAATATCACCATCAAGAAACACATTTTCTTTACTAAATAGTAAAATTGTAAGTTTGGGGAAACCTACCTTGTGAATTTTAAAAAGAACCTCACAGAGGTTATAGATTTTTTCAGCTCGTACCCAGTCTAGTGTGCTTACCTGAAATATCAAAAGAAAATATTGAAAACATATTTTTCTTCATGTTTCTATTAAAATTATCCAAAGATGAAAAACTTAAAAATTTAAACAATAATTATTCTACTGCATACTATAAAAATATTCAGACATACTACACTTAATACTTGGCATTTAAAATGGACTACCAAATAGCATTTCCTTTTAAAATAAACACAGCCTATGAGATTCCTACTAAAATTAAAGCATTACATAATTCATTAATTAATTGCATATTTTCTGTTTTTAATAATGGAAATGGAAACCTCTTTGCAATCTGTATGGTGAGGTATATAATCATATTTCTTTTATAAAATGCTAACAAACACAAGTTTCTCAAATTCAGAGATGTCAAAACTAATATACAGATTAACACAAGCTAATTCATATTATTGCTTCATAGGTGCTATCACAGTTACAATTTTAAAAGCAATATTCTAGAATTTACCTAAATTCTTTCTTTCTAGCATGCAAAGCATTTTAATTAAATTTAGATATCAGAAGCTTTTTAATATTCACTCTCTGATTTAATTCTTCATAAATCTATTTTTAATTCCCTCATGTTTGGAAAAGAAAAAAAAAAGCAAAACAGTGGTTTCTTACATTCTTGCCATAGGATTTATGAACAGACTGTGAAAATGCTTTTTATTTTCTGTTAGTGCATGTAAAATTTGAAAAATACTTTTGATTAGATACTGTAGCTTTAAAAAAAATTAATTTAGTTGAAATGAATCAAATATAAAAAAAAAATAAACTGAAGGCTTCTGGAAGTGATAGCTGTCTCATGACACCTTTTCAGAATGTAAAGAGACTCATGTCTGGTCTGGCCATTTGACAGTTTTTATATTTCAATAACAAATACAAAATATCAGCTAAATGCAATGCCTACAGTAAAATGTGTTAGAACATTTCATATGTGTACGTTTTCTGTAGTATTATAGGCATTATTTCATCAGAAATGAAAGGTCAAGACATTACTTAATGCTAACATTAAAAGTACTTAATAATATCTTAAAGGAATCTAGTCAGATTTAAATCTAATGTCAACTGCTTTACAAAACTAATTTTAATCAATTTTAGGGATTATATTTTTCTAGTATTACTTTATAAAGTGTAGCAATTTTTTGAGTCAGATATCATTGATGTAAAAACTTCTGTTTCTTTCTTTCTGTTACTGTTTACCTTCCAACTAGGTGCAATCAATACTTTATTTAAATTTGAATTTTTAATTATTGTTTTTTAAAGGGAAGTCTTTTTTTTCTTTGAAAGTTGTTTTGAAGATAAGCCATTTAAAGATAATAGGTTCTGGACCATTACTGTTAACTCTCAAAGGATCTTAATACATCTTGCAAACTAAGATTTAAAGAAGAGTGATGGATAGTTCAATATTTGGTCTTGAGTTTCTGGAAGGATAAAAAAAATCTTTCCATTCTTAGTTAAAAGTACAAGAATCCTTCATTCCTATTAGTGGCTAGACAGGACAAAAAGCAGAAGCATCTGCTTAGTTTTACTTATGAAAATGAAGTTAATGACAGAAAGTATAACTTAAAAGCTGTCCAGACAACTGAATTTTCATGTGCTCATACTTTCTGTTTTGATTCCTGAAGATAAATTTAAATGGCTAGGGTTCTTTTTGCTATTAATGCTGCTATGGATAATGGTAACACTGTTGCGCCACTAAATTGGCTACAAATAGTTTATAATTCTCTCCATTATCCTGTAGATCTCTTTCATCCTTTGACTCTCCATAACCTCTTGCGACTTTCTGTGCAGAGACAGCAAGGGCTGATAGGTCACAATCACCACCTATATAAACCAAGTGTTTCTTTTTACAGTGTATATCAAGGGAAAACTACCATACTTATAGTAAAGAGTGAAAGAGACTGAAAATCATAGTGTGCAAGGTCATCAAAATAACATAAATGACATTTTAAGAGATTTTAAAATAGAGAAAGAAAAATAATGCAAAGGGACACTGGAAGCCATAAGGTAAAATGTCATTATTTTAGTTTTCTCCTTAGAACTATCCTAAAATATTATGGTAAAACTTTAAAATGTTATTGCATTGCTTCATAAATATCATAAGTAATCACATATTTGTAGTAATGAGAAATGCTGGAACAACATGAAGAGTTCACAAAAGTACAATATCCTGCATTTGTTGGAAATGATGTCTCATATTAACATGAGCATATCCATCATAACACATTTAATAAAGAGGTTTAAGACAAACAAGGCACTGAAATATATTCTTTAAGCTATAAAAGTTTTTTTCTCAATTTTTTTGGAATTATTCCATAAATATTCTACATTCCAATATTCCAATAGTCCATAAGTATGGGATATTCTAAATATTCCATACATAGTATTATTTTGAAATTGATTTAAAATAAGATATTTACATTTTAATAAATAATTTGACAAAATATCTCATAAATATATTCAGAATGGGTCAAGTAAGACTGAAACATACTTTCATTCATGTGTCTCTAGGTATGGAAAAAAGTAAAAACTAAGGTGAAAATATATTAGAGTAGTTAATAGCATTCAAACAGTTTCTACCTAACTCCTGCTTGGTATATGAATTTATAACCAAGACTAGCTGAATGGTATTATTCACGATATGCTGAAAGTCTTAAGTCTATAAGTGTTAGAAAGAAATGCATTGTTGATATTTTTTTCAGATATATAACTAACTGCCTAGCTAACTCAAT
>JAUBOD010000729.1:3210216-3220687 GCA_032353885.1 Nothura maculosa
CAAAACTTGTTTTTAAAATAAACCACAGAAATTAAGCGAATAATTTTAATAACAAAAGAATGCTGTGGCTATCTACAGTTTTCCATTGAGTAAGAAAGGACTGAAGAAAGCAATGTATGTTGCATGCATGGGTGTGTAGATAGCACGATAATCATATAGACTGTAATATACAGGATGTAAGAGCAGTCTGGTATCCCTCATACAAAAATACAATACTGGTAAGAACATGGGAATGGCCTCATTATCAATTAATCTTGCAGTGTTATTCCTTTAATGTTACTGTGCATATTCCTCCAGGATTGGCAAAACTAAAAAGCAGCAGGCTGCATATCACTAGAACTGAAATATCATGTGATAATGACTGGCTCTGTGGAATGATTCCAATGTCCTGTAGTGACTGAAAGAAAAAGCAGAAGAATATTAAAGTGAAATGTTTGTATAGAAAGTATGTATTGGAGCCACATGGGTTACAAAAGCCTGTATTTACCAAAGGCCAAGGCTGAAAGTGCTAGGTTTCTCATTCCTTACACACATACATAAACACAAAAATGTATAACAAAAGCTTGGTTTTCCCAAGGCAATCTCACATTGCATACATTTCCTGAATCAGAATCCATTCAAATTGTTCCAGGTACTGCACAGAGTGTCCAGTATATGACTGAATCTGTTTCTAACTAGCAGCTTGATAAATGAACTCAAATACTTATATATTTTAACCTTTTCTCACTTTTCCTTTAAGTGTGATAACATTGATCATAAGAGTGGATGTCTAAATATGCATACTTATTCACTTAACCCACAGGAGAACTTAAAAGCTTTGTAAAGAACCAAATTAACACAAAGACTGGGGAAAACAACCAAACCTTTTATGTTTAAGATTATAATTATTTGATCTGTGATGCTTTAATGCAAAGTCTGGGAGAACAGCCACCACATGCTTCAAATGACAGTATACACTTTTATCCATCTTTCTTTTGGTTACTCCACAAAAATCATCTCGGGTATCCTATTCTGTAGCTTCTTTATAAAATAGTTGCTTACATCTCAGAGATGCAAAAAGATTCTATCATCAAAAATACAACATTCTGTAATCTATACTCAGTAAAATTCTGTTATATTACAGTCAATATGAGTTTCTATATGACAGTGGAATGTAACAGTCACAAGAATTGTGCAGTATCTCATTATATCTTTTAATACTGGTGTTCTGATATAGTCACTGGTATTAAGTGACTATATCAGAATTTGAGAATATGGAATATAGGAATATTATATTACAGAGATATGTAGTGAAATGTAACCTTACATTAGTACTTTACAAATTTGTACCTTACAAATTAATTCAAGCAAAGCCAAGGTTAACTTCTGAACAATTTGCTGATGTCAACTAACTATATACATATATATATTTATATATATGTTTTTTACAATAAGAGCTGAAGACTGTCATAACAGAAAGAATTCTTGTATAGTCAACACTCCACAGCAAAGTATTAAGACCCACTAGCTAACGCAGTGCCTCCCTTTTAGATTACAAACCTTAATTTATCTGTTCCAGTTTTGTACCTCGATATTCGAGCCATTGATAGAGGAACTGATAGGGCGTCTAGCCAGCGCTTCTCATATTTTGGTTCATTAGCTATGGGTGAAGAAGGTGATGATGGAGCCTGTACAAAATAAATGAGAATTAGTAAGCACAATCTACCAGAAAATAAAATGCATAAAGCATGAATATGCTTTATGGTGCTCATCTTGGAAGGGAATAATATAAAGCAAGAGAATTATTCAAGAAACTCAGGATCTAGTAGAAGAAAAATCAGAAAGTTCTTTTTAGGAAATGAACACTGGCCATCTTGATACTATGCTTGTGATAGAAGTTCAGTACTTCAGAAATTTAAACTTCTGTAATATATGTAAAGACCATAGCAGATAGGCAGAATATTGATTTCATATTTACACACTGTGACTTTTACGCATAGAATTATTTAATAATAGACTGCAAATTCTCAGTTTTGTGTTATCAGTAACTATACATGTTATTAATATATTGACTGATGAATTAAAAATATAAGCATCTATGAAGTTTTTTCCCAAAATATTTATTCTAGTAAAGACTGTTGGCGTTATTTAAGCAGTAAAAGATGTCAGAATTTCAGAAGAATGAAAATAAATACTTGTATGACCTACTGAGTACATGCAAAGAGAACAAATAAAAGAAAATATTAAATTAAATGTGTGTAAATGTCATTGAAAACTAAGTTAAGGAAATAAAACTGGACATATTGATAAGACTGGACATATTGATAAAAGGCTCTAACCAAATCTAAATTAGAGATTTTACAAAGATCAGCTTCCTTATATATATGCATATATATATATATATATATATAGCCTCCTGTGTATCATAGCTAATTATTTAAATAGTTCATGAAGGCACCACAGAAGGAAATATGGACAGTATTTTTTAGATTGTCACAGAATCGGTAACACATATATCTCTCTCTACATATGCACACACATATGCACACATATGGACACACATACACACACTGGCATGTGTACAGTTCATTATTTATGACATAATAATGTCCAGAGGTTTACATCACTTGTAAAAACAGAGTTTTATTCCAGTGGAAGCACAGATGGAACAGTACAGTAGGAGTTCATATGTCCAAATTTAAAAAGAAATGATGGCTACCGATTTTGATTGCAATTGATTTGAAAATTGTGTTTACAGGCAGAAATCAATTCAATTAGAAACAGCTGAGTACCTACTGTAATTCAGCTGGAATTCATTGTTCAGAGTACCACTCAGGATGTATGATTACAACTATGTACTGCAGAATGATTACTGTATGGGAACAAAAGGAACACCTAGAAGCTATTGAGCTCACAAAAATGATAACTCAAAAAGGTTTCATTGTTGCTCTTATCTCACTAACTTGACACCTGAGCACTGCTTATAAAAACAGCATTATAGAGAAGCAGCTGAGAAAGATTCACAGATATTAAGATTCACAGATATTAAGATCAACATGAGGCATCTGTGTTATCACAGGCTGTAGAGAGATTTTTTTAGCACAGGATGTAGTTGAAAATTTCCCCCCCTTTTTTTTTAAGGATCTAAATATGTACTGAATAGTACTTACAAAAGCAAAAACACTACAGGATGACATAGCTTTAGCTTTGTTAAGCTCTAGTATTCAAAAGCCATGAAACGTACTCAAAACAAAGAACATTCTGAAATTTATCTCTAGTTCATTTTCTTGCTCATAAATTTTTAACATTACCATTTTTCTGGAAAGTTTTATAGTCAGCAGGGTTGATATTTCTATTTATTTCTTTAAATAAGCCAGAATGATTCATATTCTAAAAGGACCACTGAAAGTGACAGAGGAATGCCTTCTAGTAAACGAAAAATCTGTAATGAAATCACTCAAATTGCTAATACTAAAATGTCTTTCATGAATCAAACTGTTTGGGGAAAAGCATTTCATTTAGAGCATTTGAAAGTCCTTAGGAAAATCCAGCTTTCATCTGACTGACATCTTCTGGTGTTGTTGCACTATGAATAAAGTTCATAGACTAATTCTATTCTGTACAATTAGCCTCAGAAGATGTCTCAATAGCTTCATATAAATTTCATAAAATCATTGTGAAAAGTATGTTATATATCTGAATTCTGCACAAATTGTTTTATGACATAATTTCATGCACTCCAAAGTTGAAAATGAGCAACATAACCTAAAATGCCTGTCTAAAAACTGAAAAATCTAAGAATAAAGCTGAAGGTAGTTTATTGCAATCAAATATAAATGGCTGAAAAAAATCAATACAGTTTATATCCAATAATCAGGGAGTAAAGAAGTGCCACAGTTTTTGAAGTATATTCATCTATTTTTCCTATCCTCTTCACTTTCTAGATATGGATCAGATCTAGATAATCTGAACATAATAGCCTGGCAAGATAAATGCAGAATAATAATTTTAATGCAACAAAATATAGTAAATAAAACACAGTAACTTGGAGCAATGTTCCTCACTGTGGAGGGGTGTTATCAGACCTGCCCAAGAAAACTGTGGTCAAACTCATGCATACTGACAAATGAACTAGACAAGGTGGTGAGCACTGGACTAACCAAATTTACTAAGTACGTCAAGCAAAGAAGAGCAATAAAAATAACATTAAAATGAAAATAGTTGCAGAAGAATCTCATGACATTTAATATTTCTCCAGAAATACAAAGAAAGTGATTAGGAAACAATTGTTTACTGGATCTTTTAATACAAGAAGCAGAGATATAAAGAAGTAAAAGATAAAAACAAAGACAGGATGGATGTCTCTACACAACATAGAGTGAAGCCATGAAACTTTCATTCACCAAGCTGTAGATGCTAAAAACTTACATGTGATCAAGCAATATAATTATATGTAATCAAAATCCACATAAAGATATTAAGTGCAAAGATACAGACTTAGGAAGTCACTGTGATTGAAATCATTGGAGGTGTAGAGACTAAAGAAATAAAATTATATATTTCTTCTGTTCCTATTCCAGAGCATGAGTTGAGGACAAAGTCCAGTGTGCTTTGCTAGTTGCCCTTCCAGCCCACTGTCCTCACTAAGCAGCTGCTGCTCACATCACCCCCTTCAAAGCACTACAAAATGTGTTTGTTTAGGGATCACCTCTGCAATCACATCTTTTATCCTCTGGTCCATTTCACACCTTTGCCTTTCTGCTGAGACCGCCAACAATGCTGCCAATCAGTGCCAATTTGCTTGTAACATCTGTCCATTAGGAAATGGACTGAGCACAAAAATCTCATTTTTGACAGAACACTGAACAAGAATCAGTTTGTAATGACACATAATCACTACCCACCTGGGACAGTTGTGAACTGTTGACCTGGAGGAGGGAATGATTCTGTATCCCACTAGCAATCATTGACCTATGAAGGACAATTTAGACGAGAGCTTTGTTTTTTATTTAAAAAGCATATTCTATAACAACTCATTATGGGTCAACCAAAATGTCTTTCCATAAATAGAATAAAACATCCTCTGTTAAGTGGGAGGCCTAATTAAACATCTCTATAATCAAGCTTCCACTATCAGAATACAGGAAGCTAGAAAACAGGATTCACTCATACTGAATTTCTACAAGGAAAATATTGTGTCATTGGAGCAAAGTATTTCTGAATCTTCCCTAGTAATTAGATTTACAGTTTCTTTAATGGCTGCTCCTTGAAAGCAGCCACAATGATTTTCTAGATTGATACAGGTCTTTCTTTAAACATGGGCTTCAGACAGGTTGAAGCAGTTTGGCAGGCAAAAATAGTATTCAGGTTTACGCTACTTAGTGTGCTTCAGCTTCCACTTTATTATACCTTTTACTTCAGACTGCAAATATAATGTGGCTTATAGGAAGGCAGGTATTGCAAAATCTTCAGAGTGGATGAAGATGAAGGAATATACCTGGAATATCTGTTGCAAACACTGTCATAGCACAAGGAAGGCAAGGCAAAAGAGGTAACAAGAATTGGTAAGATATATTTTTAGAAGACTGAACTGACTAGCATCAAGCATTTGTTAGCTTTAAAGAGGGGACTTTATTTTTCTTTACTACCATGATGCCTTGCTTTGGTCTCACCAGTTTTGAGAAAGAAAAAAAAATAGGGCAGAAGCCTTCTTTTTACCAAAACCTGAGCTTTCAATGGCTTTTGTAGCTTAGGACAGTAATGATGATGGAACAAGTCAAAGATTTGAGGTTTTCTCATTCCAAGCAATGCAGTCTTACTCTTTATAGCAATTTTTAACTGAAAAAAGAGCACCTCACCTTCACTTTCTGGAATGCTTTTATTTCCAGAGGTTACTGATAACTGAATGCCCATCAGTGTCCTGTTTTGAAAGGCTTTAGCAACCTGGAGATATTTGAAGCTATTTCTGCTGCTGTTGCAAAATGCTATTGGAAGCATGCAGTCAAGAAATAGCTAGGAAGATGTGGGGCACTCTGCCTTCCTTGTCACTTCTCAACACGGTTATGTGTTTGCTGATACTGCTCTGTTCCTCCTACCAGTGATGTGTCTCCATTGAGGGTCGAGAAAGGCATAAGCTGATGTCCTCGTATGTGTTTAGTGGATATATCTATCATTTATTACTAACTTGAATGGAATATAGGACAAAAAATTAGTAAAGAAAGCAATGCTCAAACATAAAATTCCAAGTTTAAATAAGTTGGGTTTAAAAATTTATCAAGTGTTAGAAGATTTACTTTAGATAATGTAACCAGTTATTACTGTAACCAGTGCAAAAGATTTTACAAAAGGTTAATTTGTGTTCTGTAAGATTTTTGTGTTGTATCAAAACCCCTCATTTTTTACAATTACTTGCTAACTTGCATGTTCCCAGGTTTCAAAAGACAGGCAAGATACTTACAACAGCATTTAAGAGCACTCGGATCAAATACGTATGGATCATTCAGTTCTTGTATTGAAACTTAACCTTCAATGAAGTTATCGTTTTGGCTAAGATAAAAAGATAAAACTAACTTAAAGGAAATTAACAAGTGGGATATCTATAGGAGAAAATTACAGCCTAATCTTTTGCGAGTTTCTCTTGCCTTCCATAATATCTTTATGAATAACTTATTATACACCTTTTCTGTTTTAGAAAATTTATCATTCAAAGTATATTATTAAACTGCCAAACTTGTCCTGTAAAAAGTTTTCTTTTCCTATTAAGAACATGCATATGGAAAAGCAGGGTTACTACTAGATTACTGCATGTTGTTTACAGTGAATAAAAGATAAGGATGATATTATTTATCTTTGAATGCATTTTGTTTTGTATTTGCTGTTTAGTAAGCATTGTTTAAATGCTCAGAACAGAAAGATCTTTATTGAATATGTATATGGAAATGTTAGCTACATTAATATATTCGATAATGCAACATTTAAAATTTATGAAGACAATCTTTTAACTATACTTAATATTTAACTCCTTAAACTAAACTAAACTAAACTAAACTAAACTAACTAAACTAACTAAAGTTATACTTTAACTTTTTAATAACTGAAAACACAAGGCAACAAGTTTTGATGAATTCTGGTAAAACTTTGAATATAGTAAATATTAACTTTTTCTGCATCCTTTTGGTACAAATTAGAATGTCATATCAAATTAGAGTGCTTATCAAATCTCTATTACTAGATATATTAGGGTGTACTCAAAAGAAATCCCTAAAGGTAATAAGTTTTTCAATGTAGGCCGATTTGTTTTACACTTAATTCTGGGAAAGCGTTTAGAGTTTTTTAACTTCCAAAGGTATGGTACAAGTCTTTCAATATGCTCAACTACATTGGTTCTGATTAGTGAAACTGTTCTGGGGTTTGTCAGAAGTAGACTGGTAAATAAAATTGGCAGTGGAGGGGCAGAGAACTTGAAAACATAGAAAGTTCATCCTGTATAGTTTAAAAGTCTCAGATCCAGCCAATTCCCTGTGAAGTTGCACCACTCTGAATTAGGCTTTAATTTAATTTTTACTTTTTAAAGCTTATACATTTAGAATCATTGCCAAAACAATACAGTGCTGCCACCCCACACACAATCATCATTTGTATAAATATGTGAATAAATTTGCCAGCTTTGTTTTAACCTAGATTGGTTTTAACCTGTTATGATGCCCAGCTAATGAAACATCCTATAGAGATAGCTACTGTAAGCAAGAGACAATTAGAGTGCTGCTCTAATCTCAGAATTCATTTAATGATAACATCAAAATACCTATGCATTGCTTTGATGCAGCATCAATTCAGCAGAGAGTTGGTGTTTATTTACTTTTAATGGAATACTTAGAAGCAGGTGCACAAATCTGTGACAGCTTTAAAACGATAGTAATTAGGTGGTAAAGCATGCATCACCAAATCACTTAATAGATAAAGGTTTCTATAT
The DNA here is from genome assembly GCA_032353885.1 of Nothura maculosa. Taxonomy (NCBI): domain Eukaryota; kingdom Metazoa; phylum Chordata; class Aves; order Tinamiformes; family Tinamidae; genus Nothura; species Nothura maculosa. The sequence continues at coordinate 3,218,168 of JAUBOD010000729.1, forward strand.
AGGAAACAAGCTCTTCCAGATGAAATAACAATTTGGACAAGTAATTGGATGTCTTTAAAATTCAGTGAAAGCAGCAACTTTTAATTACAGAGCTCTACTTACATTATTTTAATTGGCAGGCATTGTTTAATTAAATGGAAAGAAGGTGAAACAGCATATGAAACAAGACACTGCCTCCTCTCTTTCTACCACAGCGGGGAAAAGAAATGATTTTATGGCTGTCTCACATGTATGATTTTAAAATTGAATGGCTGCTCTCACAGTCTTGCCTTTTTTTTTTAATTTAGTGCATGAATACCTATATACAGTGCTTACATAAGTTTGTGGTAGGAACTTGAACTGCTCTGTTAACTGCAGCAGTTATGTGTTTAAATCAGTCAGACTGTATTCTGCTTCTGGTGAGGAACAAATGTAAAACTTTTCAATTATATTAATCTACCCAGAAGTGATTTACAATGGAAATATTAATTAATATTTCATTATAGTTGTGCTGCCAGGTACTCTTACATTATTTTTTAAAATGATTCAATAAAGTACAAGCCTGACTAAGATATTTTCTGAGAATTATTTGACAGAATCTTGCACCTTTTTTGTTAATTTACTTCCCTCAGGCTAGTATCTAATTGGTTCCTGAGCAGCCTCAGTGACCTTGCCTGGAATGCCCTTCCAGCTACATCCTTTTTTGAGAGAGGAGATGAAGACTGTGGCAAGGAGATAAATTAATTAAATTTCAGGGGAAAAAAAATAATTGTGATTCTCATCAAATTATAACTGCAATCATAAAATACTATATACAGGTATATAATAGAAAAATAAAGAAAATAATGCTGAAATGAATATGGAGTCATACTGCAAATGTGAATATATTCCAACTTCACCAACTGCAGACAGTTTTGGTGTACTTTCCACACCCTTAGATGAAAAAGAAGTATCCCTGCACACAGGAAGGAGTTCATGCATGGGCCAAATTTTACAATTCCACAGTCTGTGGAAGTGCACATCCTTAGGGACTTGAGGAATAACACTGGAGGGATTTTTTTGATAGAGCTTGTTGCCTCTTTATTACTTCTGCATAGGCCAATGACAGCCTGTATGTGGAAAGCTGGAGATCTCCAGCCTCCTTGGAGCCACCCCAGCTGTGCCTTTCACTAATCTCCAGACACAAGGCATCACTCTCTGCTTCTCTATTTCCATGCTTATCATTATGAAGGATTGTTGTTTATAACAATAATCTACACTAACTAGGGCAACAATAGGTGGATCTGTCCAATACATATTAATATATATATTACTAGTATATATTAAAAAAGCTTCATTTTACTGCTTTTTTTTTCACCAGCTGAGAAATTGTCACTAATTTGTTTGCTTATTCTTAAAAGAGAGTTTCAAGTTTATGACCTCTTTCTACAATCTAATTTGGACCATTTTGAAACATTCTCATCATAGGCAGCACAAGTGACTGTGACAAACAGATCATTTTGTCCAACAATCCATTGTAAATGTCATTTATGCAGAGCTCCCCTCTTGGACTCCTGTATGTCTTAGGCCTTACAAAAGACCATCATTCCATAATGTAACACTCACTCCAAAGAATTCCTATATGTATCTGTGCAAAGCCGGACTACTCAATATAACCAGTAAAACCTACAGAGCTAAACCACCAACACTAAAATGGATTACTAGTGACCAGGTAGAAGACAAACTGCACCCCAGGATTCATCAGTTAGGCAAATCATTCAACATATTTTAATTGTAAATGAAATTTATTTTAAAAAATAAATAGGGTAAAGAAAAATGCCAATTATACAAGAAAGGATAACAAACTAAAAAATAAACTTAGTTTTATTTATCTTTTAAGCTATTTCCTCTGTGCTACTGATGAGAAGTAAAATGGAAAAGTAAAAAAATACGAAAAAAACTTGCTCACAATAAGAAAGAGCTGCTTATGGGGAAAATATGTAAAAATAATAAATAAACCCAGAATAGATACAGAATGCAACTTAAGTTATATTCTCCTTGGCATAATAGTTTCATAGTTCCATGCTGCACTTCTGTGTTATCCATACATCCAAAAGTCTTAAAAAGACTACCCAAAGCCAGACGCTTTTACATGGCCTTTCTTGGTCCGATTTTGTTTCCAGTGGAAACACAATAAGGCCAGTCTTATTAAAAATGTTTAAACTTACCTCCTGGATAGAATGTGAACATCTGATCAAATAAAATGTTTTAACTGAGCTCTAACTGATTTTTTTTCTAGCATTAGATTAGACTTCCTAGTCTTATCGCACATTTCCTTTCACTTTGCTAAGGCTCTATATTAAAAAACAAAACCATATTCAGCTTAAACTTTAGTGGGATATTTAACAGTGTTTAATTTCTGTGCAGAAGAAATGACAAATAAGTTTCAATATCTGAAAAACTTTGCCTGATTAAAGTATTATAATATCATAATATCAGAGTGAAAATACCAGTCAACTCTAACTCTAACTCACAGCATCCTCCTGGGCAAGCTACGAAGGT
>JAUBOD010000729.1:3220787-3236960 GCA_032353885.1 Nothura maculosa
TGCAGGGGGGTTGGACTAGATGACCTCTGAGGTCCCTTCCAACCTTACACATTCTATGATTCTATGATTCTATGATTCTAATCTGAATGAGAGAGACAAGCAGTGCTTTTGAACATCTAGTTCTGAACTAACCAACTTTATTACTCAATATCAAAATAATTTCACATACAATTCTATAGTAAAACAATAAGAAGGGATTAATAAATTGCCTTCTTCCAGCCTATTTTTCTACATCACCTTCTGAAACTAGTAATCAAAGAGAAAATTCAGATTTCCCAAGTATGCAGAAGAGATCACCATTTCAAATTTATTCATAAAGTAAAAGAAATGTACTTATTTGTGTACATTTATCTCATTTCATATAGTTTCTCAGGCCAGTAGCAGTCCAAAATATTTAAGTGCTACTAGGTCATCTATAGCAATTTTTTTTTGATCTTCTGTTCAGCAGATACTAATGACAGTTTCATGACAGTAACCAGCACTGACACCTTAAGAGCGACAGTACTCTTAAAATACTATAAAGCACTCTTTATATTTGTTACATTTTATACACATGCATTACTATATGACACAGTATAAATTAAACATCAATTTAAAGATTCAAGATCTATATGCATAGGAATGTCTAAGTTTACTGGTATCACATGCAAAACGATTCTAATATAAAAAGTATTGATCTGAAATCTTGAAACTTTTTAAAATGAGCTCCAGGATAGCAAAACTGGAGAATAAAATAAAACTTCAGAATGATAAATAGTGTGTTTATATTGAATTGGAAGATGTCATATAACCAATCAAAAATAAAATAATTGAAGCTTTCAGATGTAGTGCAGTAACTGTATCACAATTCAATAGCAAAATGACTTAGTAAAAGTATTCACCAGCATAACTCTGTGTTAGAGTGTCCGTGCCCTTTCTTGGAGCTTTTTCCATTTTTTGCCTTTTACAAATGTGATTGAGCTATAATTTTTATTCTGAATCCAGTGTCTTGTTTAGCATATTAAACATTTAGCATTGTATAGGTCCCACTAATTATCGGAAATCTGTATTTTTTCTTCTTTATAAGCTTAGCAAGTGATGAAGTAGACAATGTAAAACATTTTCATGCAAAACATTTTGATTTAATAGATGAAATAAAGCAACTAAGAAAATAAAGATCTAAAAGAAATATAGAAAATCCTAAATGCTTCTTGAATTTCAGCTAACCAACCTAACTTCGCCATGTACTTTTTCATAATATAATTGGAATTTCTAAATTACATGAACACACAGAAAATCATGGTCTACTTTGATGTCAGCTCACTTATCAAAGTAGCACTTTGGAACCATTTATCTATCTTAGGGAAGCTAGTTTTTCAAACAAATGAAAAACAACCACATTCTCCCCATTTGCCAGACATTTACTCTGTTGAATAACAATAATTTCATTGTATTTTTATTGTATTGCAATATATGTTTTTATCAAAAGTTATTTCAGGCTTTTGCTTTTTCTTAGTCATCCTAAAGCATCTGGACAGTAAAAATAATTATATTGTATTATCCCCATTGTTTTGTAGTGCGAATCATAGAGGTACATTACCTGTAATGAGATCAACTCTTCCTCTAGCACTGACAACTGAGTATTTTTTGTTCCTCTCACACAGCAATCAGCAGACTATGAATCATATACAAATGAATGATTCTGTCACTACCAACCCCTATAGCATTTTGTCACAGTGCCAAAGCACAAAATCATTAGATACAAAGAGAGCATGTCAACGCGTTTCCTTATGCTCAAGAAAGTACATAGTACATACATTTTTAGGAAGTCACTACTGAAAGGCTTTACTGTTTTGGTGCATGCAACACTAAAAGCCCTGTCTGTTGGTTAAAGCACTGTATTGCATATTGCTCAAATAGTGTAGCAAGGTTGTATGTAAATCCTGGAGATGATATCACATGCTACAAATAACAGACGCTGCAGTTATGATCATAAGGATTAGGACTAGCACCAGAACTGAAAATGGTATGTTAGACAGAAATAGCTGTATGTTAACATGACTAGACTACTTTCCATATGATACAAGTCAGTATCTCCATGACATATTCTACTGTGTCACTTGAGTGTTATGGCCTGGCATTTAGCTGAAGTATCTCTTTTATACTGTTTTTCAGAAGAGACATGTTGAATATTATGTTATGTTGTGTTATGTTATGTTATGTTTGTTATGCTATGTGATGTAAACTGGCATAACAGTCATTCCCTTTCTCTCATTTCTGACCCATTCTTGGCACTGCGTGCTTTGCAACAGAATTTCCACTCGTTAATATATATGCACTGCCTAATAGAGCACTGATTTGACTATGGTTAGGAAGGAAGATATGACTGCAATAAAAGCTCACAGATGTAAGAAATTATTCAAGTGAATTACAGTTCCACTACCAAGATAAAATTAAAGTAGTTTAAAAACTCTCAGCTTTAAATAAACGGGAAACAGAAGTCGGAGGAAATGGTAGTCCAGCTCTTCCCTTCCAGTAAGAGCAAACACATATAATTAAAAAAATAAACAGAAGCACCCACTAGCTAGTAGTTGAAACCCATTCATAACTCCTTTTGAAGTTCTGATCACTCACAGCTTACTTTGATAAAAATTTGACTATATACTTTCTGTGGCCTATCTCAAAATACTTATTTTTCCTTCGGATATTTAGAATGTTTCTTTTTTATTTCACAATAAAAACTTGATCATTTGTCATAATGTTCCATATGAAGGTATATCATAACATTTCTTCTAGGTTAGATGAAATGTAGATTTTTCTATTTTATTTCACTGCTAACCCATGAGTGTCTCCTCAAACGAGCTTATGTCAAACTTCAGAAAAAGAGTGCTATATAAAACCCAAGAAATTTCCTAGGCATTCTTTCTCTCTCTCTCTTTTTTTTTTCCTTTCTGTTTTTCTGCCTATATTTCAAGCTTACTTACAGTCTTTTGTGTGCTACCTTGGAAACTGCAATTCTAAATTAACCTCTTGCAAATCTAAATGTCTCCAGCCACTTACTTTTTTTTTCCATAATATGCAGAGTTCAAAATTTGCAATTCCCAAAACGCAGCCATAATAGTTTTTGTAAGTTATTATGGAACACTCATGTTAGCACTTAAAAGGCATTAATTTACTAAAATACGCTAATGCAATCACATGCAATCATCTGACCATAGTCCTCTACTTATATCATATGCTTGCACACCAGCACAGCAGAATAATGGACCCTGATGACTAACTGGGGTTTTTGGTAATGCAACAATATAACCTAAAGGAAATAATTAATTGCAAACAAATAAATATGCAACTTTTCATATCTAGACTCACTTTGGATCAAGGGCACTATGTTACAGATATCACAGCATAGGTGAAGCACTGATTTTAGGTCAGATGAAAAATAGCTTTAAAAATTAGTTTAGAGAGCCACTGCTTAGAAAAGTGCTGTGGGAAGTAGATGGATACTGGTATCTTTTGCTGAGTCAAAAAAAAAGAAACGTAAAATAATCAGCAGTTTGCTCTACTGCCTGGGTATACTCTCTGTAAAATATAATATCCAAATGAAAAAAAAAAACTAGAGTTGCAATTAGCTTGGATCTAAAAAAATTGTCATCAAGATGGTCCTTCCTTGTACAGCTGCTATTTACAATTACAATCTTTACAATTTTTAAAAGATAGCAACATGACCACCAAGACAACTTGTCTTCTTTGGCTTTGCCAACTAGTCTTTTTCCTTCAGAAAGGAAAATAGAAAAACCCTCATTTTATATTTTATGTTGTTATGTATGCTTCAATCATAGCTATTTGCTGAAGGAGAAAAGAACCAGTTATTTTACATATTAAAGAACTGATTATTATTACTCATAATTCTCCTTTCTCATTTCATTTGTTCCTATTTTTTTCACTTTCTTTACTATCATGAACATTTGCTTCAGGAATTCAATCTTTAAATTCCTTTCAGAAGGAATGGTTAAGTCAGTATTTTTAGCGTTATTAAAGTGAATAAAATATGTCAAAAGCCAACATGAACTCATATCCCCTAATACAGTGACCCAGTGCTACTATGGTCACTCTTAAAAGCTTCTCAGAATTTGAATTTAGAAATTCAAGGATGTTGTAAATCCAAAATCTTATAGCATAGGTATTTATCAAAAAAGGATAAATGAAAATCCTTAGGTTAACATTCTGAATATGAGAATGAAAAATGATTTTACATAGTTTATATCATGTTTTTATTACTAACTTGATTACCGTGTTAGTTGAGTTTCCATTTAAATGCAAGCCACTGTCGAAGAGAGGTGATGAAGCTCCACTGCTGTGATCACTAGATGGTCCAGGGGAACCTGAAATCAGATGATGAAAGAAAACCATTTATGTTAATACATTACATTACATCATATTATATATTGTTATCATATTATGTTAATATATTATATTTGAACTAAAGAAAAAAGGTACAATGAAAACGTTCAATACAAACCACCAAAATATAAATATTGCTTTCATTTTAGAATGACAGCCAATAAAATGTCTGCTATATGTGCTACTTTATATGTCTAGAAAGATAAAAGCTGCCGGACTGATGTCATTACATAAAGATTGTGCTCAAGGGAGTTTCTAATACGCTTAACTGTTAGCAGAATTAAGCCTTTTTGCACTGAGAATGATATATTTAAAACCAAGTAAGTAATTTAGTTACACAAATCCCATTAATTTTAGGAACACATTTCTTATTCACTATTGATTGACTCATCCTACAGTAGAACCACGGTTTGTATTTATAGAAAAAGCTAGTAAGTATCTCTCAGGCAAGCACTAACTATACAGGTGTATACCCTTTATTAATGGATATATTTTTGTTGCAAGTGCCCATTATGTTGAAGTACGAGGTACATTTTAAAACAGAGAGATTAAAAGCATGAAGTCACTTTCCAATGTCAATATTGCACTATGATAGTTTCAAAAAATATCTCTGAGATAACTCTTAACAGTTATACATCATTATGGGTTAATGGTTGACTCTGGGTTAGCTTAATGCATTTCTATTTAATAACCTATTTTTAAAATAGAAGCAGTACAAAGTCACATCATTGTACATTTTTTAAAAATGTATTCTCTTAATATATAGATCCAATAACATACTTCATACAATTACCATCAGACAGGACTTGATCTTATCAATACAGTACATAAAATGAATTTCACAGCATTTTATTCTTCTCCACTGAAAACTCATTTTTTCCTATCTGAAGAAGTCACCTGAAATTGTATGTTAAAACTTTCACATTAATAGGTTTTTCAAGTTTAAAATCACAGAAGTCATAAAGTCATTCTTGGCCATATATTTTTATACATATTCATTCCACATATCTGAAGGATTTAGCAAAACAGAAATTAGTTCAACAAAAGCTCATTTTCTCCATAACAAATCTCTGTCACTTCAGTACTGAAGTTTCACAATAATACCCTGATTCTGAAGTTCCAGCATGTTTTAATTTGACATAATTTCTGTGTCTTTAAGTGAGGCATTTGTAATGGCTTTATATCTGTGATGGTCATGGAAACTGGCTGATGGCTGTTAATTAATCTTGTTTTAATATTTATGTTAAAAACATTTGGATATTTAAGTAGTTTAGATGCAGTTTGATTATATATGTCTAACTCAAGCACAAATAGTAGTAACTAAAACATTTTATGGAGAGTTTCATGTATGTGAACATAAAAATTTGTATTAGGATTGATAGATGACCATAACTTGCTGGAAATATTTTCTACATTATTGATAAAAATTTTTAAATAAAACAGTTGACAATCAATTGTCCACTGTAGATTCCCTCAGTGCTATTTGGGGACTCCATTATCTCCTGTAATTATGCCAAATACATGAGTAAGATTCTTAAAATGGAACTATCCCTTCTCTACTATTAATTTAAGCTATGAAATACATGAATTTTAGAGATTTCTACATTTTACATTGCATTAGAATTTATTATTAGAATTATTGTTTTAAATAGAGAAAATTGACATCTGTGCCATGGAAAAACTTAGAATAAATGGCTAAATAACAATTTTTCCTTCTCCTTTCTTTATAGTGTATTTTCCAATTCAGTAGTTTTCTGTGATTTCCTAAGTCACAACAAACTCTACATAGCCTCTCTAAGTCTCTGTCACCTCTCAAACTTGCAGTAGTTCACAAGTCTTTTATCTTGCTCCTTGTTCTTTGTGCCTCACATACTCATGGACTGATCACTCACAGACACAGTTAGCACTTTAGAAACTGCCCCTGTGTTTGCTCCAATGCTTTCATGGAAGGTGCTGTTCTCTCATCCCTTCAAGCAGAGGCAGATAAAAGGACAGTAAATATACAACACAAAGTGTACTCATGTGAAGTAAAACTTTTGCTGTCTGCATCTATAGTCTGTGCTCAAGTAGATGAGACTTCAAGCCCGACGAGTTTAGTACCAGACAAGCTCTGAAACAGTAGTTCAAGAAACACTACTTACACAATATCCCGAAGTCCTATCTGATGTTAATTGTATGAAGTATGTTATTGAATCTACGGATACTCATGGCAGATACTATGCATTTTATACACTATAAGGTTTTCATCATCTTTTTCTTACTTAGCTCTCATCTTACCGCACCCAAATTGTAATTAGACAATCAACCTATGAGAAATGTGAATGCAGACTGTGACAGGCTGTACATGTTTAATATGTCTATTCTCAGATGGACTATTTTTTTTACTTTCAGAATCCTTTCGGAAGGATTTTATGGTTGAGAAGATTGACCTTTACTTGAACAACAGTTGAATACAATAAGAGAATGCAACTTAGTCTTCAAGATGAGAAAGAGTCACAGAAAAGATGCAGCAACAATACAGCAGTCTGCAGTTCATGAAAAGAGACTGGAACTCTTGAGGCTTGTAGGAAGCAGAGCCAGAAGTCAAGAGGTGAGGGAAAGTGTGAAAGGGGACTTGCAGTGTTAGTGATAAGTTGAGAGATCATTCAGTTAGATGAAACTAAATCTGAAAGCAGGAATTCATTTGCAGTTGTTCAGGTATGGGAACTATTCATAAATCTTTTTCATTTCTATTCTTTCTGACTGAAGCACTCTGATTTTTTAATTTAAAATTTAGGCACTTGGATTTTTATTTTGATATGACGTGGATTCTGTTTTTAAGTTATGTTAAAAATCATAAACTTCCTAGACCTAGACGGTTGTTTCAGTCAATAAATTACAATAAACATCTAAGCAAAAAAATTATCTCACTTACTAATTATGTCATAGAAAATCTCCAATAGACAAATTTGAAACAATATCATTCCAGTCAAAACATTGGACAAAATACAAAATAAAATTGAAGGAAAATCTTCTAATAAATTTTAATTACACTACAAGCCTTGCAACTTTAGAATACTCTGGTTATTTTGTCTAACTATCACAAAGAAAAAATTCTTGAGAGTCTGATTGACAATAAAATGTTCTCAGGAAATCTTTCCAGGACAGGAGCAGTGATCCTTATCTAAAAGGGCCCTACACAGTCCTTAACGCTTTGCTAAACTTTCAAATGTGTAATGGGCTCAGTTCCATCCACAGCAAAGAATCTTAACAACTATTTCACTAAAAACTTTGACTCATGTCCAAGAGACAACAATCTCTTAAGGTAAGATTTCTTTGAATTTCATTAATCTATATACAATTTTTAAATGGAAATGATAAGCTATAGGAAGAGAAATAAAGGTTTTAAGATTAAAAGTATAGTTCACCTTAGAAAAGGCCTGGCAACTTTGCTTAAAACAGATATAAGAATCTAGATGAAATAACAGACACTCATTTTCTAACCATGGAGAGCAGACCTCGGCAAATCTTGATCTGTTCAAACCAATAAAACAAGTAAGCAGTTGAACACTATTTACACAAAAACCCAAACAACAGACACAGCTTAGATCTGTTTTGCTAAATTCTCCTAATCCTACAGATTCATTACACGTCTCACATCATTATTCTGCTCGATAAAACAATCAAAATTACCATACAGTTTATTACATATTCTGTGAATATTGCATATACACAATGTCATGCATTTGTTTTATGTGAAAGTGTACTGCTACTTTTTATGATGATTCAGAGTTAAAATCCCTGACTTTCACTGTGAATGTAGGATTCAAATGTTTATAAATACTTCCTTATTGTATTCAGTTAAACCTAATGTCAAAAACTTTCAGAAAACATCTATGACTGCACTTCATTTTAATGATTTTTCAAGTTCATTTTGAACAAACTATGCAGAAGCAATCACGCAGTAGACATTAGTTTTTTAAAAGTTAAGCAATAAAGTACATACATAATTTTCTGTTTCTTGTAGAAAAACACTCAAGATTTGAATTCCTATTTCTCTCAGTGTCTTATTTTTATGAGAAATACTGCAAAGAGAAAAACAAATTACTCTTATCCTTTAATTTGCCTTACCTAATGGGAGCTTTAAAAATGACGGAGCTTCCCTGAGGTACCGAACAGAGATGGTAACTTCATTGCCAGCATTTCGCAGTAGGTGTACCTGTCGGTATGACAAATAACAGCTACTTTACACCTAAGAATCACTAGTCATGGAAAAGCACATTAATTAAAATGAAACCTACATCGCTGTTGATCTGTAAGAAATTCATTATAAGTATTTCTGACTGGAAATGAAGAATGCTTTGAGAATCAAGCCACATCAGTAAAAGATGAGAGTAGGCAAGGCCACAGGAACAATATGAAGAAATAATTTGGTGGGCAATCTGACTTTATATACCAGTTGAACATAGTCTCTAGAATCTAGGATAGCACAGTAGGGATATATATATTATTGTCTATCTATCTGTGTGTCTATATGTATATATACATATGCATACATGTATGTACATAGATGTGTTAGCATAATAATATACTAACTATATGTGTTACACATGCACTGTAGATATTAATACATCTTACATCTGATACCAAAATATTTGCTTGGTTCAGTTAGTTGACACAGTAAGCATATTTCTCTGTTTAAAATACTGGCTTGATTTCTAAGAATGTCTTCATCTGTAAGTATTTGCTAAGCAGAAGTGAATATATATGCATAAAAATTCATTAGATAAATACACACATTACATGTATACATAATAGACATCTATGTATTAAAACATCAGAATTTAATTAAAGGTATAGTACATATGCATAAATTTTTGTTTAAATAAGAAGAAAAAAAAAGACAAAACTGAGATAACTGAAATCTTTCTAGAAGTGAATCCATCTTTCCCATATACTAAGGACATACAAGTCAGATGAAGCAACACTTTAAATTGTGTTTAAATTGTGTTTTAAATTGAATTAGGATATATTTTTTGATTGATCTAGATCAGCTACTTTGCACAAAATGATCAGAAACTCATGAAACTCACCTGAATTCTCAAAACCTTTGCTGTAATGTAAAGTTACAATATTTGGATGTTTACATATATCTATTATTGTATAAAATTTGGATGCACCAGTAATATTTGAAATTATTTTCCTTGATGCTAGTTGTCTATTTAAAAGCATTCATAACAGACTAAATAGCAGCTAAAAAGGATAGCACTCATCTTAGAAGTTTTCACTAATATTTTGCCATGTACAACCGAGTTACATACATAGATATAGAAGTTACACTTAGTTCAGAACCTAAAGCAAATGTTTAGTAATTATACTGAATCACTTGAATGATATTGAATCATACCTGAACACACAGCTCAGCGATATATTTTGAGCTACTTATTTCAGACACAGGTATATATATATAGATATACATAAACTGTTAAAGAAATGATAAAAAAAAGAAACTGTTGCTACCTCCTAGTATGTTAGACTGCATTTTTTATCAGTCTCAAGTTGATAAATGTGGCTTTCCAAACTTCATTAATATCCACAGTAGAATTTGAAATGAACTGATGATGTCCTTCAGGACCAGTCATACTACATATTCACTGCATAATATTTATGCTAATCTGCATTATAATGGAGTCTTCAAAACTATATTGAACACTTTTACATTTGACAAATTAATTTATAAGACAGAAAGAATTTTTTTTTGACATGCTGTAATGATAGAGTTGCTGATTTGCTGATTCACTGACCAAAATAGCTCAACTGGAAACAATTTCTAATTGTGCATGCATAAAGTTAACAAATAATAACTTACTGTCTGGCCTTTATAATAGTAATTTTGAAATTATTTCAAGCAGCAGATTTTACAAATGACTTATAACCACATCATTTATTGCTTGGTCTCTAAAAGGTTAAATTTTTCAAACTATCAAGACACATGTGTTTTCTGTATACTACCAAACACTGCAAAATAATGTTCTTGGACACTGGAAGCTCTTTGGTGTTCTGTTAGATTTTTGGAATGACCTTGGTGTGGTTTCAGCCCAAGTCAACTAGTCATCACCCCTGTATATTCGTAGACATAGCCACGTATATGACTGTACTGTGAATGTACTGTGCTTGAACTTTCTATCCTGTTTTGAATGATCATTAAGGCAGCTCATTGTGTATCAGTTAGCCTCAGCCTCAGATAACAGTCCTGGACTCGTTTACTTTACAAATTCAGATATAGCTGAAACAACAATTGTAATGTGAAGCTCTTTGTTTACATTAAAAGTACCTTAAGAAGTGCAGATTCCTGAAGGTATAATATGCATATTCATCAAGAATGCTAAGGAAGACTGGGGAAAAAAAAGTTATCTGAAGGGTCAGAATTAGTCAGATTTAAAAAGATTCCATGAAGAATTCTCCCGTATCCTGTGACATCATTTTCTTTGTCACTGGGTGGTAAGTACCAAAAAATGGCATTAGTACACACTCAGTAGCGTTATCAGTACTTTGTAAAATAGACAATTCAAAAAAAAATTCACACATATATATGGTTATAATATATTGTCATGAACCTGTACTGAAATATATAATGGAAAAATATGAATCAAATAAAATTACAGGAATACCAAGAACTCATTTAAGCAATTGCAACTAGGATTAAAATAGCTTGTAACATGAATCATTATTATTATTTGATTTCTGGAAATAAGGAAGAGTTTTAGCTAACAATAATGACATTGATTCAAATAATTGATTCAAATAATTTATTTACATAATAAAGTGTAAACTGACTTATTTTTAAAAAGTCAAGAAAGGAGAATGCATGCAATCTATACAAGTTAATATCTTTTTGGGAGACCTTTATAAAACACAAAATAGGGTTTTTTTGCCTTTTTCAATGCAAAAATTGCATTCAACAAAACAAAATTACTACATAGAGAGATATTTATTTTTTAATTTCACATTATTTTTTGAAGGGAAAACTAGAATATCTGTTTTAATTTAAAATTACTAAACAGTAATGCATTGAAAGATATTAGTGCTGTATCTTACTCTTATGTAGCTGGTTTATATTGTTAGATAATGTCCAAAGAGGGAATAGTATGAACCACACATACTAAGAAACAAAAATCAATTTCAGCGCTCACAAGAAGGAATTAATGGTGCAGAAGATCATTAAATAATGCAAGCTCTGTAATGCTAAAGCTTTTAACACAAATCCAATACAAAAAGACAAATCCAGTAGCTCTGGAGTAACACCATTACACTGTTGCCTTTCTGTAGTAATAATATAAAAAGAGGATTTAAAAAGGGATTTTTTTTTAATAGTAGATCAAATACATTTACTGCAGCTACCTATAGATTTGCATCCATTTTCTTACATGCTCATAGCTATGGAAGACAAAATGAGACTAAGGAAAATGTTTGCTTTCCATGCTGGCTCTAATTTGTGGATGTTGCATATCTCTTTTAAGTGCATTTATCAAGACAGGATTCATTTTATTTCTCTTTTTTTCACATCCTTTTCTCACGGCTCTCAGATAATAGAGATAACTTAAAAAAATACATAATTTTTAAAAAAAGTAGGATCCTCTAGATCTGATTACATAGTATGTAGAACAAAATATGACAGCTTGGCAAAACTGAATGACTTGTTGCATTGCCTTTACTACTAAACTCCATGTTAGGGAAATCATAAAATACTTAGGTTGAAGCAATTCAGTCAATGGCAAGATTTACAGATACATGTTTTCCCCCATCAGTAAATGCCATTTAAGCAAATCTTATGGATAAAGATGCTACTGCTTATCCCGCATTACTGCACTAAAATAATACAGTCTGGATTACACAGTCAGAATAGGATGCTACCACAGCGTTCTCATCCTTCTGGGTGAGCAGGACAGTAACTGCAGTTCTAAATAGACTTCTGAAAACTGTCTGAACTGTGAACGGCACTCTAAATTGGGAAATGTTATTATGTTGCAGTGATAACAGCACATAATCAAATAAACTTATACATATATACAACTATTTAGCAATTGAACCTGTAAGTTTGATTTCTTTCATGGTAAATATCCACTGAACACCCTACAGTTTTGTGTTCTATTTGTTTATTTTTGGAGACAAATTTATTCATCAATATTCTTCTGAATTAATTCCTACTAAGTATGTGAGTCAAATTGAATTGAAAACCAGATCAATGGTACAAAAGCCTTAATGATGATGTTCCAAGTCAATGTAGCTGACATTCTTCTGAAGTTATGGTGGCTTTTGCTTAGCTTTGCTTGCTCTCGACCTCCAGATGTACCTGAATATTCACACTGCTCAGAGTTTATACAAGGTTTTGGCTGTTTGAATGAGGTCTGTCTTATTACAGATCAGAAATGTAACAGCAATTAAAATGGAACATTGCTACCATGAATTAATTCACCTATATGGCCTTTTACTGAAAGCAGCAGAGGTAGAAAAAATATATTTTAAAAGTCTGACATTAGGTGAAATCCCATTTCCAAGCTATAGACCAAAACTTAGTTTTAACGCTTATCTTTCATACGTGTAAATTAAAAGGAAGTCAATCTCAAGGTGAATGCTTGATCCTGAAACACAGGTGTTTCCGAAATTAAATGCAAGACTATTGCTCCTTTCCCTTCTATCATCTGGGCACTTTCTCATTGCCTTCTTCCGCTTCAAGATTTGTTGTTCATAGCAAACTTCCACCACAGCTCCCACCGCACAACCTCATCTGTGGCTGCAGGAATATGAAAGCTTACCAAATTTAACAAAACCCTACCCTAAGCAAAGCCGTAATCTATTTTGTTTGTGGAAGAACCAGATATAAATTTAGAAGCAGAAAAGCTACCAGCTTTACTAGAGACAAAACATGCAGAAAAGTAAGTCTTTATATCAAAATTTTCTCCTGCTTATTATATTCACTTGAATTTATTACCACTTATATCTGGCATCACTTGCATTCACCACCAGTCATATCTTGCATACAAATCCTTTTGGCCTGCTTACATATCTGAGGAGATCCTAGCATGGCTGGGCAATGTGGAACAGCAATTGATATAGGTATCCCAGATCAGGCCATGAAACATCAGAGAATCTATGCATCTTCCAATTCAAAAAATAAAACAAACTATTTTGTGGGAAAATAAATGTTGTTTATTATCGTTTAAAAAATGTATCCTCCTCATTATCTACATAGGAAGACAATGTGATTTATGGAAGTTTTCATGGATTCAAATTATACTACAATTTTCTTTCACTTAAATAACGCTTCTCCTTTTTCTACCTACAAATAAAGTAAAAAAATAATTTAACCTGAAAGGTAGATTGTCCTTTTAAATAAATAATATTGTTCCTGGGTGGTATCTACTTTTGGTTATTTATACCAAATTAACAAGAACTAAGACAAAGAGATTTTTTCTACATTATATTTCCTTCTTTTAAGTACACACACTAATCTTTACTTAAACAAATATATGCTATATGAAAGAAGTTCCTAAGTATTCTGGACTGCAAATACAATCCCTGCCAGTTCAACTCTTCCCTAAAACAATAGAAGTTTGAAAAAAATAGCTTAAGGCTAAATACTAACTGAAGTATGAAGATCCTTCCCTGTGAAAATAACTGCAATCTTCAAAAACTCAAAGAATCTCAGAGCACTACAGTGACTTCTCTTTGAAACCTCAGGTCAGTCTCTAACTGTTATTTATGTGTTATAATTGAAAAGAGTTCAAGGCTACATAACACATTTTTAAAATATGCAGGATGTTTTATAGCTCAAATATTGCTACATATTATTTTATATATATGTATAAAAACATAATAGCATCTGTACGGCTGAAAGGCAGCTCTGTTTTATAATCCTCATAAGATAGTTTGTCTTTGTCTTTAATACTTTTGTTTCCACAACAACTTTCCAAACACAAAAATTCACATATTGTCATAAAAACAAACTACTTGTGCAACTTTATAAACATAACAAAGAAATTTCTGACAGGCGAAGGCCCATACTCAAACCTTCTGTATGCTATTTAGAACCTAAACTCATGTTTTTGTGTTTTGTTTTTTTTTTTTTTTCCAGCTGTGTAACTATACAGTACAATATTTGTTTGGCCCATGTAGGAATATTCTTTCATTCCATAGCCAAATATTTTCAATAGTAAAAAAACCCATAATTGTTCCATGGACTATCATACAAATCTCAGTGACATGTCATAGTCTTCTGAGGAGTTCTCCCAGAAACCTTAGTATAGTTGAAGGTTCACTTGTTTTAACACAGATCTATATATATTTTTACTGTATTAAAAAAAAAATAAAAAGTCTAGGCTATTGGATTCAGCCTCCTCCTAAAAAGGCGTATGAACATCAATGCTCTGAGTGTTTTGTCTGGTATCTATAACAAGCAGCAGCAGCAAGTACCACAATCTAGTCTCAATTTAGTGGCTGAATAAATGTGCCTGAAATAATAACAACAGCCATGAGACTACTTAAGTCAATGTCTTTTTGAAGAGAAATATATTTTGCCATAATAATCATATAATGATCTTAGAAACCACAATCCAAGAAGTAGTTCAAACGCCTCACTTGTTGGCAATAATAAAATAACTCTATTAAGAAGATAATTATATGTGGGATTAATTTTTATTTAATTTGTATTTTTCTTTCCAGTTCAGAGAACATATAAGATGAAAAATGATAGAGTTCGACTTATGAAAAGAGAATAAGCTGGATCTTGTACACACAATTTTATTTACATAATCAACCCAACATCACTAAATCTTTTTAGTTTTCTCTTACTAACACAAAGCTAGAGTATATTGTGCTTTGTAACTATTTGTACTGGTGACAAAACTGAGGATCACCCCAGATAAAATGATTTAATTGACAGTACAAAACATGGCTGAGAAATTTCATGCTCTTACTTTTCTTCACTGATATTTTCCTGAAATTTATTTGTAGTCTCTCAGGAACACTGATTTTGATTATTCTATTCTATTTGTCTACTTGTTCAATATAATCTTTAAAGAGATTAATTTATCTCCATTCTACTACATCCACATTACTTGAACACATGGAAATTCTTGGAAATACATACCATTAATTGCAACATAAAGTTTTGGTGCTTTGAAACAGCACTACTAAGTTTCAGTAAAATAACATATACTTTTTTTTTTTTTTTTTTAGTTTGCAATAATAGAGTAAGTTTTAATTCTAACAAAACGTTGCAATAATATTTCACACAGTATTTATACTCTCTCTTTATTGGTAATTGTTCATTTAAAGAAGCTTATTAAAAGCATCCACCTCTTCTTTTAGTACATAAAAATGAGTAAGAGGGAGGAACAGATAGCTTTTGTTAGGATATTTAAGCAAGACAGCACTATCTATGTGAAAGTAAGCTACATAGGACAATCTTAATAATCATCACACCCTTCATTTTTCTTTGTTTTCCTTTTTCATTTTGCTTCTTTTTATTTTATTTTTTCTTAATACTTGTGCTGCCATTCAGAGGGACCTGGACAGGCTGGAGAGTTGAACCTCATGAGGTTCAACAAGGATAAGTGTAGGGTTCTGCACTTGGGGAGGAATATCTCCAGGCACCAGGACAGATTAGGGGTTGACCTGCTGGAGAGCAGCTCCGCAGAGAGGGACCTGGGAGTCCTGGTTCACACCAAGTTAACCTCAAGTCAGCAGTGTGCCCTCGTGGCCAAGAAGGCCAATGGGATCCTGGCCTGCATCAGGAGGAGTGTTGCCAGCAGG